>VYZR01103676.1:0-17572 GCA_013400675.1 Oxylabes madagascariensis
CTTTAACATCATCAAGTCCAACCCTCAATCTGTCATTTCACGCACATCAAATCTCCTTCCATGATCTCTGGGATCCAAAGGACTTGTGCAGTGTAACTAATTCACTTCGGGAGAAGTCACGAAGTGAAAAAAAATAGGGGAAAAAATAACAAAGACGACTCTCATTTTCCTTTTTACTGATCATGCAAAAAGTAGTTTACATGTAGCAGCTTCAGAGAAGTCATGAGTGCATTTGGACTATTTTGGTTATGGAAATAAACTCTGATTCAAAAATCCAGACACTTAGATGAAATATGAGCTGAGAAATACTGTGGTTTCATGACTGAGGATTCCTGTGTGGGATGAACCTTTGGCTGAAGGCTGAGCCAGGGAAACTGTCCCAGGTTTTAGTTCATGTATTATTTTGCAGTAGCACCCACCTATGTTTAGAAACAAACTCTTTTATTGGCATTGCACTATATTTAGAACAACACTTTCAGATGTTCTGTCTTGTTTCCAAGACAGGGTACAAATAAAAACCTGAGGAGATTGAACAGCAGGTTAGGAAGGAACAAAAGAATAAAAACCAGATTTTAGAAGCCTGTTTGCTAATTCTGGAATCATCTACGTGCATGAGTTTGACTTTGTTAATATTACTCAGTGCCATGAGTTGAGCTATTTCGCTTTCCCAATCTTCCCTTGAGTTTGTAGTTCCTTTTTCTTTTGTTTTAGTGGCAAGAGTTTGCCTGAACGCCTCTCACACCTGGTACCCATCCCACTTACACTCCCAAAGCTCCACCAGCTCATTAAAGAGCACGTCACTAACAAGCCTGGACACCATCCCATGTCCCCTTCCACTTGCTGTGGTACCTGCCCTGCCCTCTCTGGACCAGGTGACAGGAGCTGGCTGCTCTGTGGAGAGTTTGTTACCTTCTTTAATGCTCCCAGAGCGGGGGGCTGCAAAGGTCTGGGCTGGGGGAATCTGCGCGATCAGAGGGGATGGCTGAGGCAACTGCTGGATGATGGTGGCAGGCTGAGTTGGCACCTGGAACAGGGAGGGAAATGGAGAAGTCAGGGTTGGTTTTGGCCAGCTCCCCCATCTGTGGGAACAGCTGTCATTGGCCTAGGCTTCAGGAAAACTCTGGGATTCTGGTGGAGAAGCTGTTGCGTTTGTGGGCTGCATGAGCAGACAGTGATGGGCATTAGAAGGTGGCTGAATGGCCAGGCCAGGGTGGGCAGCCCTGCCACTCCTTTTGCCATCTTGTTCCAAGGGTAAACTATTCCCATTGTTAATATTGGGCCTTATTTGCAAGATGATTTCCCCTCAGGTTTTGCTGCAGGCAGCAAGGGTCCCATAAAAGAGCAAGAGGCATATCTTCCCTTTCTGTGGGATGAGCAATTCCACACAGCTCCCAGATGACTGTCAGCTCAGACTGGCACAGTGCTAGTGGTGTTTTCCAGGAGGCAATCCTTACCGTCTGCTGGATAATCCTTGGTGGCTCCACTTGGGAAGCTGGAAAAGGGATCTGGTAGACTTGTGGGAGGGCAGCTCTTTGGTCATGGCAGTGTCCCCCAGCTGGTGCAGGTGGCTGTGAAAGCTCTTCCAGAAGGTGCTGCTCCTGCAAAGTCAAGTATTTTCTTAAAGAAAATCTGGTCACAGCAAGGCATCTCCCAAAAAAACCACCAAGATTGTTATGCTGTCTGGACTAAATGGGATTAGCCCCTGGGAACCTGCAGTGAGGGCACTGCCAGTGCCTGCATAAGTATAAAGAAAGTTTTCCTTCCCACAGATCTTGAAGCATAAGCAAAAAGAATTGCAATAAAAAAGAAATGTGCAGAACAAGCTGCCAAAAGTCTGGGAAAACATTTCATTAACAGTTGGTATCCTCCACGAACTAGGAATAAATAGCAATTGCTATTGTCCCTACTTCGGCATCGCTAAAAAATCCCTTCTTTGCATTTTGGCACAGAAAGTTTACGACACAGCAGTTCAGGACAAACAGAATCAACCCCACCTCAGCACCTGAAGCAGGTGCAAGCTTCCACAGCTGTAGGGAGGGAAGCCAAGCTGCTCCCCAGGCCCTCTCCCTGATTAGCCGGCCCAGCCTTTATATTCCAAAGCAGCACCAAGCCCTGCCCAGCCCCAGAACTAAGGGACAGGAGAACACTGAATCCACATCAGCAGTGGATGTGCAGGTAACTGGGCCCTGTCTGTTTATTTCTGGCCAGAGAGGGCTCTTACCCTAAGCTCCTGCAGCAGATCTTTCCTTTGCCTCAGGGCACTTTGGAGCATGTCCTGAGGCCCGTTCCCTGGAAGAGGAAAAGTCCATTATCTTCTCAAAGAATCTCAGACGGAGCTATCACAGTGCCTGGATTATGATATTAATGTGGAAAATGTGTTATCAGATAGCTTGCTGTTGCATATAGGTAAAGCTTTACAGAAGAAGGGCCTTGTTGCCCTTGTAAAATCGTGGCTCAGGCCTGCTACTTGGCTAAGCAGAATAGGACTGTGGGAAAGTGACTCGGCTGAATTAGAGGTAGAAAAACAAGTTATAGAACCATTACACGTTCACATTGTGGTGCATGGTGATTGGTTGAATTATGTTTGTTATGATTTAAAACTATGTAACTGGTAAAGGCCTAAATGCTTTAAAAGGTTTTTGCAATAAAGGGGCTCTCCTTTGCACCTGCCTGGGAACTCTGCGTTGCTCTGCTTTAACAGCTTGAGTTCTTCCACAAAAGGCTTGGGCTACTTTTCTTGTCAAATACATGTATGGATAATGACTTTATGCCATGTGCAGTCACAGCTGTTCAGCAGCTCTACAGAGGCAAAACACCTCTGAAAATAAACTCTTTAGATCACTCTCTAAAGCCCCCTTTTAACCTCCTGGTTTAAGAATCAATTTCAGCCTGAAAGTTTCTAGATGTACCCTGTGCATGCAGAGGATGACTGTTGTAACAGCTCAAACAAACTCCGGTTTGAATGTCAACTTTTCTATTTTGTTCTGAATCAACTTCCTTTTCAGTTCATCCCACATGTGGTTGGTTTTGCACTCACTTGAAATGAAGACAAGCAAGAATGTTTTCAGATACTTTGGAGCCATGCCTGGCATCTGCTCTGGAAAGCACCATTTCGTATTTTGAAACTGTAAGTTGTTATAGGGGATTTTTAAAAATTTTTGGCCACAGCATTAGAAGATTCCAACTATTTGTGCATCAGATCAATGAATAGGAGCCCGCAGTACAATGTAGAAATATCACCGAGCTTCTACTGGCAGCCTTGAATCCGTAGATAATATAAACAGTGCATGTGCCATGCAAGGAGATGAAGTGTTCCTCCTGCCCTTTTCAGAATCACTAAAGCCAAGTAAACAGCTGGACTGACTACAAATGGGGCTCACTCCTAGGTGTAAGAGCTAGGACAAACTGGATCACCATCAGTTTGCTCCAGCTGAGCCAGCAACTGAGAGGCTGCAGAGGATACCTGGGCAGGAAGTCATCTTATGTTAGTGCTCAGCTGGTTGTTCACTTCCCTTGGTCAGGAAAAAAAATAGCTGAAGAAATTCAAAAAATAAAAAGCAGTTAGCTGACAGCTGTTAGGGAGGAGAGGGGATCGTCTCCCAAGGAACTCATGCCTGAGAACATAAGCAAGCCCTTTCCAAAATGTAGCTATAGTTAGAACAAGTTCTTCTCTTACTTGCAGCCGGGAGAGACAACTCCATCTTCTCGAGGTTCTTCTGTTCATTTTCTAGTCTCTGTTGGCAGAACCATAGCCAGAACTGGTTATAAGTCGAGCAGAAAATTTCACAAGGATTTCCAAGCCTATGGCACAGGTTTGGGATGGAGGAAATAGAGTAGAAGTGTAGAAAAATGGTGGTTCTTAAAGAAGTATGAAATGTCTCATTACAAATTTAGTTACAGTAAAGAATAGTCATGCTTCCCACTGTCCAGGCTATTCCAGACCTTAAAATTGATAGCATGGTGACCCAG
Source organism: Oxylabes madagascariensis (assembly GCA_013400675.1). Taxonomy (NCBI): domain Eukaryota; kingdom Metazoa; phylum Chordata; class Aves; order Passeriformes; family Timaliidae; genus Oxylabes; species Oxylabes madagascariensis. The sequence goes on from VYZR01103676.1 coordinate 3,970, forward strand.
GAGATGTATACATAATTTATTTTGCAGGGCAGAGAGCTGCATCATATGAAGAACTTGATAATGTTCAAGCCCAGTTCTGGACTTACCTGATAATCCAAGATCTGGACCCTTGATTCAGCAAAGGTGTGACCAGGCAACACATCTTATGTGAAAGCAGACATGAAATTGCCTTAAAACAACCTGAGATTCTCTTTACCCAAGATTTACTCCTAAACTTTGCCTGTCCCAGCTCAAACTGGCTTTGAGCTAACTGGTGACATCTCCCATAAAATCACTGTCAATTTAATTTACTGTAGGTCCACGTAAACTTGTACTATGTTATTTAAGAGCGTGACAGTAAGTAGTACCACTCCTCACCATATCTCAGTAGAGTTATCCTATTTTAAAATACAGTGTTAATGCTTAAATGTACAAGAGCAAAAAGCAGAGCAAAGGTGACCACTGCAGAATTATTCCCTTACCTTTTCTAGGAGTTTGAGTTTCAGTCGTGTCAGGTGATCCACCACTGAAGGATCTGCCATTATCTCCTGAAGAGTAGGCAGGAAAAAACAGGTTAAAAAGCCAAACAGAGGCAGATAGGTTTTCAGTGCTCATTTTTTCCCCTCCACAATCTTCACAGAATAATCCCATTATAAAAAACAAGATGAGCAGAAATTGAGAGAAGCAGATAAAAGCTTCAGTTTCACTCCCACGTGAAAATGAGTACGGGCATTCACAACGTCACAGACACAGCTTTTCCTGCCATTTCTCTCAACATACTTTTGTGCTGCAGGTGGTTGTGATGCTCACAGGGAGGCAACTGAGACTGAATATTTATTTGCATGTTCCTAATGGTTGCTATCCTTCCCCTGGTAGCATCACTAAGCCTGGCCTCTGTGTTGTTAGAGACTTTTAATTAGCTCAGAGGTTTGTGCCTGTAACCTTGTTGCTAAGTTTATAGTGTCAATAGGTAACACAAACAATTTAATCTCCAGGGGCAGAAGCTTGTGTACCTTTGGTAAAGCAAATGCCCGGAACATTAGTGGACAAGAAAAAAAGAAATAAAAGCCAATGGTCCTTTAAAACAAGCCCAGTGCCAGCAGTCAGATTATGATCTTGCTGATTGGTGCCTGCTTATCCCACTATAAGGGCCCTGCACACTTTTGGCATAGCCCTTTACATGGGTTGTTATTACCACACAGTAACTGAAAAAACGAGGGAGCATAGCTGGAACTCAGCCCTGGGTAAGTTCAAGAGTGAAGATGTAATATCCTTTTGGTTACCATCTCCCAAAAAACCTGTAGAATGACTCCCTCTCCCAGCAAAGCCCTACCAGCATAAAAACAGGGTACCATTTATCAGTGACATCCATAAAATGAACACCAAGGCAAGAGGAAAAAGCCAAGTAACAGACACTCCTTCTCAGTATCATATTTTAAGCCCAGTTCTGCTCCCAGGGGAGACAAGTTACAACCCCTTCCTCACTCAAAGGCCACAGCAAAACTTTAGCAGAGCCACGGCTGGCAGCTGGAGCAGCTCAGAGATGCTCCTAAGCTGTGTGAGAGCAGTGCAGATGACCTCCCCCAGCTGTGACCCACACAGCCCATCCCTAAAAATACACAGGCTGGAAGTCACTGGAGAAGTTAGGGAAACTAAGGTGCAGGGATCCCTAAAACAGCTGTGCTGTGCCAGAGCTGGGGTTCAGCTTCCTCTGGCAGGGCTCTGTGGTGAATGGCAGGAGTGAAAAGCCAGAACAGAAAATCCTCTCACCTGCCAGCAGTTCTCCTGGGAAACAACTCTGAGTCCATTTCTGTACTTTAAAACCTCAACAAGATTTTTTCTCTAACATCTTTGACCCCTTCATCTGAGCAGCTGCAACAGCCCTTGGCAAGGAGTTTCCCAGTTATCTTAACCTAAAGCATAAGCCTAGTTGTGCCTGTAAACTGCATAACTTTAGTTTGCTTCTGTGCTGGGAAAAAACCCTACCCCTTTCTGATTGCTGGTGAATATTGAGCTGATTATTTTACCATCAACTGGTTTAGTACAGTGCCCCTAAAAGTTAAATTTCTAGAGCATTTAATTGCAGTGTGACTAGAGGGTTACAAGAAGGTTTGACAAAAAGAGCCAGGTATAAGTATCCCATTAAAAGTACAGCACCAGTGCTAAGCAACTGAATTTACTAAAGAGGAAATGAAGAGAAAATTTTGCTTGATGTGACAGGTTTCCCAGAGGAAATCCAATACTAGGGAAAAAAAAAAAAAAAGCTTTCCAGCACACCTGCTAAAGGATCCGTCTTTTCCCACACTTATGGATGCCTTGGTCACAGTGTGATCCCTATTCTTGGGACATCTTACAACCTGCTAATTAATGGGGTGCCAGGAATGTACCAGCCACACACAAGACCCTCCTGAAAGGCATTTGTAGCTACACTGAATCCCAAACAAGGGATCACACTTGAGATTGAGGATTCCAAAGAGCAAAACCAGACAAATTTAATCCTACAAAGCAATAACAGGTGTGTTACACGAACCTCACAGGACATAATTATTCTGCTCTACTTAGCAGCGCTGAAGTCAGAGTTTGGACAGTGTGCTTATTTTTAGACATAGTGGTTTAGGAGGGAAAGAAAGTCCAGGAAAAAAATATTAAAAGGGTGCATTTACAAAACGTAGATTCTAAGGAAGACGTAAAAGAACTGGCTTTGTTTAATTAGTAAGTAGATGGTGAAAAGAGGACAGGCCAGCAATTTTTAAATAAATGAGAGGATACAATCAAAGAACGAGGCTGGGGTGGGGGGGGTCCATCTGGAAAAACACGGGAATTTGGCTAAATGAGGAAGAGAAAACCTGATAAAAACAGGAAAAGAAATCTTCATTAGCCACTAAGGGAAATTATGAAGCAGCTATCAAACAAAAAAACTTTCACAGAAGTTGTTTATGAACAATTAAAAAACCAAATGTGTTGAACCTTGTAGGACTGTTGTAGGATACAAGATACAAGGTATTGTATCCTCAGATACAAGAATGGATTAGATAACCTGATGAGGTCCACACCAGCATTGCATTTCTTTGATGTCTTTTATTGATTTTGACGTTTTATATCCTGAATTTTAATTTCTGTGAGTTCTAAAAGACAATTAAAAAAGATATCATGATAATAACCAAGATGATTAGAGGGGTGGAGCAACTCTGCTGTGAGGAAAGGCCGAGAGAATTGGGATTGATCAGCCNGGGCTTTTTAATGTTTGCCAATCCAGCACCCTGCTCCGAGTTACAGATTTGACTAAAGCCTGCAGTTTTTGTAATTTAATGATTACAAAATACAAAGAAGCCACCCGTTTTGTAGCTTCAATAAGCAGAGCAAAAGGGAGTTGAAGATTGGACATCTGGGATCTTAAATTCATGGCCCTTCAAGGACGTTGGAGTAACCAGAAGACTCCAGAGGAGATTAAGGCCTGGGAAGTTGGAGACTCCATGTCCAAGAAAATGATGACAGAGGGATTAAAGAATGACGACCAAATTAGCACGAAGAGCGAGAAATCAATAATCAGTAGAGGACAGCATGCTGATTACTGAAGAGAATCACGCAACTTAGAACAGATGAACGTTAATTTATTTCTTGGCTAAACATTTACTAATAAGCGACAAGGCGGGAAGGGAGCCGCGAACCCTCCCCCGCGCCCTATTGGCTGCCTCCAGACGCGTTTCCATTGGCTGCCTTCAGACGCGTTTCCATTGGCTGCCTCCATTGGCTGCCTCCATTGGCTGCCTCCATTGGCTGCCTCCATTGGCTGCCTCCATTGGCTGCCTCCAGGCGCGCCTCCATTGGCTACCTCCAGGCGCGCCTCCATTGGCTGCTTTCTAGTCCCCGCTTCCCATTGGCTGTCTCCCGCGCTGGGCGGGGACGGCGGCCCTTTTGAAACGGCGCGGGGCGCTCCCATTGGTGGCTGCAGCGGAGGGGGCGGGGCCGGGAGCTCGCGCCGGCCTGCCCGGGGTATCCCAGCAGCCATTTAGCGGGAGTGGGCGGAGCCCTGCTGAGGAAAGCCGTCGCCATTGGGCGGCGGACGCGGTGCGTCAGGAGCTGTGGCCAATGGGCGCGGAGCTCCGCCCCGCGCGGTCTGGCCGGCGCGGCGGCGGGCGGGGAGGGGCCCGGGGCGGCCATGACCGCAGTTTGGCTCCCGCCGCCCTGAGGTGCGGGGGGCACGGAGCGCCCCGGCCTCCGCATGGAGGCGCAGGAGGAGGCGCGAAGGCGCAAGCTGGAGGCCGGCAGGGCTAAGGTGAGGGGAAGGGGTCCCGGCTGGGCGGAGGCTGCGCCCGCCCCGGTCTCGGTGCGCCGAGAGGGCTGGCAGGCCGGGGGGCGGCTTCGCCTCAGCCCGCCCCGGGTCTCTCCTCCCCGTTGCGGGTTCCGTGCCGCGCTCGAAGTTGGGTGCGGGCAGCGGCGGAGCCGGGATCCGCTGCCCGCCCGGGGCTGTCCCCCGAGCCCGGTGGGGCTGCCCTGGCACCGTGGCTCCGCAGGAAAAGCTGTGCCCAGCGGTGCCTCTGCGTGCAGGCTGCCCGCGAGGCTGCACGAACGTAGAAACATTACCTCGGGTGAACACAGAGCAGCTGACAGCAGTGCGTGTACCGTGCCTCAGGGCTCTGTTTGCGTTGGTTTGGTTTTTTTCTTCCCAGCCCTCCCATTTTTGCCTGGGACTCAGTGTTTGTGGGAATAGTGCATTTCCAGTTGAGGATCTCAGAGAACAGGTGTTTTATTACTCTGCTGGCTCATTGGTTTGTCTGTGTGCTAACCTGTGGGTTAGCAGAGAGCTGCGCTCGGTTTGTTGGCTTCCAGTCACGCCGGTAGCAAACACTTCATAAGCTTTGAACATTTAGGTGTCTTCACTTGCGTGTAGTTTAGGGACTTGTGTAGAGCTCACATGATCAGGCTGATATATAAAGAGAACATTCTCCAAGTAATTATTGCCTGAAACCATGTGTTTAACGCCGGTTGTGTGCTAACCCCGTTAGATAAAACCTTCTGCTTTGTTTTGGTAATGATGTTCAAGGAGCTGGTTGGAAATGCCTGGTTACTTTCCTTTTAATTCAGCATTTCTGCTGGGTTTTGAGCTGGTTCTGGCTGTCCCTGCTAAGTAAGGCTTTCTAGTTCTCACCGTTGCAGTAGGACTGGAATGGGGGCTATAGCTAGAGAGAGAGAGCTGAGGCTGCACAGGGTCCTGGGAAGTTCAGACCCATCAGATCTTTCCAGATCCTGCCCTTTCTGCAGGGAAGCTGTCTGGATATCTGGCTGGTGGGGTCAAAGGTGGCTTGGAGCTGTCCTGTCTGTCTGCTGTGTTTCTGTTTCAGCTTCTTCCCGCCAGTGCTGTGCACAAGAAAATCAAAGAGAGCTTTTCTGGAAGGGAGCAGGGTTGTAGCTGGAGCTGTGCTGAAGCTGCAGCTTGGTGATGGGCAGTACAGCTCCTCCATCCCTGGCCTGACCCTCCCTGATGCTGCCATGGATTCCACACTGCCTGCTCCTGCTCAGCAGTTCCTCATCTGCCTGTCTTCCCAGCCTTCTTATGTGCTGTGAGAACACAATCTTCTTCTGGAGAACAACTGTATCATTAGCTCAAGAGAGAACTCTGAGAGCAGGAGTTCTTAAGGTTGAAAAGTTACCTTAGTGTGGCACGACCTGTGTTAACATTTCTGTTAAGGGAAATTAATTTCATGTGCAGGACCTGTTTATGATTAGAAAAACATGACAGACTTAGCTTGAATAAATTATTAGTTCCCACCTCTTGGGAAACTGTTGTTTGCCATTAAAAAAAAAAAAAAATCAGGGACTTGCCTCAGGTTTCAAATTATACCTGCAGAGCCTGTGTTGCATTTACTATTTTTTATACTGTGTGCTAAATCTCTCCTCCTATTTAAAAAAAAAAAACATCATTAGGGGCCCCATCAATGTTGCTGCTGCATGGTGTCATAGGCTGAGAGGAGAGGAAGAGTTCTGGAGAGGCAGAGATAGATGTAGTGCTTCCTCTGCTGATTCAAATGTCACAGAGACCTATTCCTTGGCTGGCAGATTGTGGGCAGCAGACAGCTTCCAGAAAGCACCCCGGTGACATTCCCCCCTTTTTATTCTTCTGCTTTTCTTTTTTCTAGTTGTCTTGGTGCTCCTCATGGATACAGCACAGTTTCGAAAGGGAGGAAGAGCCGTGAGCACGTACAGGTTCTTCTTCCTGTGGTGCAGCCTCGGGCAGCCTGAGGTGATCCCATCTCTGGTGGGACACAGAAGCGTTCAGTGTCCATCAGATCAGCTTTGTGAACCATCTCCACATCCCTGCACAGGCGCTCCTGGCAGCAGGGGACGGGAGTGAGGTTGCTTTGTGTGTGAGAGGCCTCTGTTGTAGCAACCTGTGCAGTGATGCAACCGCAGTTTGATACTGCTTCAGTCTGGAGGTGTGAACTCCTGAGGGCTTTTTGCCTCAGCCCCACCCTTCACAAAATGAATTATTTTATCTTTAGCATCCTTAGATTTTAGTCTGCTAAGCAATGACTTGGCAGAGAAATATGATCTAAATGTTTTCCTTTTCAAACCAGTACTTGCATATTCTTTTTCATTTAGGAATAAAAATTCCATTATTGAGATGCATTTAAGTTATCACCTAATAATAATGATAATGCCAATTGTTGTATTTATTGGAGATTATAATTGGCAGCCAAGTACTGACTGTATCAGGTACTTCAGATTCCTGTTTCTAACAAATGCAATATTGGTAGCCAGGGTAGTAATTGAGAAACAGAACAAGCCTAACAATTCAGGGCTGCTTTTTTTCTCCTTGTTTTTTTCTACCTCACGTTAATTAGTCTGCATGTTGGCCACCTGTGCCTCTAGTTACAGAGCTCTCTGTGCCATACCTCAGGTGTGGGAAGTTTTGCTCCACCTTCATTTTACAGTTAGGACCTGAAAAATGAGTTCAGGTTTTCCAGGAGGTTTTCCCACCTCATCATTTTGAGGAAGGTCTAGAAGATATTTCTTGGTTTTGTCTAAGAGCACTTTTTGTTTATGTTTGCTGTATCTAAGAGCTGGACTAATGTTTATTTGAACAACCTGTTTCTGTTTGGTGCTGATGTGGTTTTCTGCTCTGTTCTGTTTTCTCTGGATGTTGGTTTTGGTACTAATTTCTGAAGCACGCAGGGTAATACATCAACTTTTAACTGACTGTTCCTGGTGAAATGAAGTTACAGTGCATTGGTAGCTGTAGAAAGATGTTCTTGTGTTACAACAGCTGCTTGGGGTGCTGTGGATGACAGTGCTCTCAGGGTTCCTGTGGCAATGCTACACCTTGGCTAAAAGTGAAGCTTTCACCTTTGCATGTGCTTCTAGAAAGCAAAAGGAGGGTTAAATCATTCAGAATGGGCATGATAGGATCTCACTGTGATGAGGCAGAGGCAGATTCACACTCACTACTTCCTGTTGGATGGCTGGCTGTGATTTTGAGATTCTCTTACAACGACACTTAACTTCATGTACCTGATGAAAGGCTTTGGAAATCCGATATTGCTCTAAACAGGACTTTTCCCACAAACCTGGAGCAATGTTTGAATCCAGCCACTCCACCAAGTGGTTCCATAAAATTTTGGTGTAGTTTGGTACTTTTGCATGGTATGTGTTATGATTTTATGTTTAGTGCATGTGAATGGGACAAAATAAGTTTTGTTTACTTTGACCTGTGCATTTAAAAATTTATACTGTTTAGGTGTTCAGTCATGCCAAGTCTTGGTATTTTAATGTGAGATATTTGGTCTCCCTTCATGAATCAGTAACTGCTCTCTGTAGTGCCCACTCTCTCTGCCTTTCATCTTTTCTGCTTTTCTGTTTTACTCCTGTTTTCCCTTTTTCCCTGCTTCAGCAGTTTCCTCTGCTCTCCATTTTTCTGCAGGTTTCCTCCTGCCCCGTTTCCCCATGTAAGCAGGTTAATTAGTGCTGTAGCTATTTTTGACATACATTGCCATCAGCAAGTGCTGGAGTTGACACCTGGTTTCAGAGGATAGTATTTTTGTCTCACTGCATCTTTATGGTCTGTTCATTCTGCTTATTATGAAAGGCACAGGTCTGGCAATCTTCATTTAATCTGCATTTCAGTATTACTAACTGTAGAAATTACAGAAGGAAATCTTAAAAATAAGTTTTTCATACGTAAGAGTTTTATCAGCTGATAAGAAGGTGATGTCTTTCTGCAAATATACCTTTTAAACAGGCTGCTGGGTGTAGCAGATGTGTAACTGTGCACCTGTTGAGTAGCTAAGCTGTCAGGTAGAAGTTCCTGTAAGGAGAGGGGTGTGAACTAGATCCTTTTCACAAACTGAATGAGAAGAATGGGACAAGATGTCTCTGCAAGGTCCCTGTTTGACGGAAAACCAAGCTGTCAAGCAGTGGATTTTCATGTGTATTGCAGGTAGAAGTTGGCAGTGATATTTACATGCAGTCATCAGTTAACTATCTGTTTTGTCTCATCACAAGGATGTAACACTGTGCTTGATAATCTGTGGTTTTAACCTTGAAGAAGTCTTTTTCCTTATGAGAAGGATGTCTGGATTTCTGCTGCGGGGGAGATGTTACTTGCAAATGCTGCCTAAACACAATACTAGAGTTGAAAATAACAATAATCCTTTTTAAGCTGTTTAGGGTGTTAGGGAGAGTTGGGTAATAAATTGTCAGTGACATTCTTTACATGTCCCTGGGGCTTCGTAGGGCTGTGATAGCCTGATAAAGTAGAGCATCTGATTCTTCAACAGAAGAAATTAGAATGACCTGGCTTAATTGATTTTCTATTTATGAACTGGAGGCTGCTTTCTGGCGAAGAAGTTTTGCTGTGTTCTCTTAAGGGGGTGGCAGGGAAGGAGCATTAAAATTAACGGAAGTGAATCCTCATCTCAAAGCTTACGCTGGCTAAGACCTGTTTAGATGTATTTGTAGGAGTGTGCTGGTTCTGGCACCATGGCAAGGGGGTTCTTGTTTTTGCTGGTCTTGCAGAAAGACTGCTCAATTCTGATTTTTTCCTAATGCTTCTAGTGTATTGACAACTCGTTCCTTTACTAATTTGTCTTGCTGTAATTCTGGATTATCATTGACACACAAAGTTTCACAGAGTAAAACTGTAATTCTTGTGTGGAAATGAGCCTTTAGCGCTGGTGTGAGATTTGTTGCTTAATGGCACAGTTATCCAGTATGTTGTGAACGTGTGGAAAGTAGGCAGATAAAGCAGTTTTTCTGCAGATGTATATATTTTATCAAGACAGGAGCTCTGTCACCCATGACTGTGTTAATCTTGTGGTCCTGCTACTTTTTCCTTGCTTACCTCTCTCTGTACCTCTTGCAATCTTTCCTGAACAGTTTGCTTACTTCAGACAGCGAAAAGCAAAGGGCGACGTCGCGCAGTCGCAGAAAAAGGCGGCGAAGAGGAAGGGCTCGGCTGTCCACGCGCATGACCTTCCGAAGGAAGAGCACCCAGTAGCAGCCAGAGATGCTGGGAAGGACGTAGAGGGTCAGGCTGAAGACACCAGCCTGCCAGAGGCAACAAAAGAGGCACAGGTAAATTTTAGTATTTCTTGCCTTCACTCTGCTCCTGTCTGCAGGTAACAAGTGTTCCAGGTGGTTGTTTTACTCATTAGAGTGTTAGCTCACTGGCAGTGGCCACTAGCTGCCCTTGGGAGGTAAGTGAACTGGTGTTATTTTCACTTAAAATAGTTCACTCTCCAACAATGCGATCTCATTTACTGAGTAAGACACCTCCATGGCATGGCCTAGGCAGCTGTTTTTGCCAGGGAGCTGTTAGCCTCCTAAATTAAAGTCTTTCACCTTTCACCACCATGGACTTCTCTTTGGGCAGGCTTAGGGTTATGTGGCTGTGAATCTTTGCACATAACTTAGGGTTATGTGACAAATATGGATTGGGAGATCAACAGATTAAAAACTGCCAGGACCTTATAATGCACAGCAATGATTTGGTTTTGTATCACTTGTCTGACTCAAATATACTTCATGTTTTCTGAAAAAACTATAATGTATTCCAGAAAGCTCTTAGTAGCCATTGGAAAGCCAGCATAGATGTTATTGCCACAGATTTGTTTCAGGTGTGACTCTGCTTGTGCCTGATGTATTTTGGTATGTATGTATTGATGACCCCCTAAAGGTAGTAATATTCTCTGTGGAAAGAATTTTGGGGAGCTGGTGCCTTCTGCACCAAAAGCATCTCTCTAGATGTTGGTGTGTTTTCACAACATACCACAATAGCATCAAACTAGTGTGTTTGCAAACCTGCAGTGATGGGGGATAAAATTTGGATGTGTTATCCTGCTTTCTGTTGTGAGGGTATCCCCGATGCTTTCAGGATATCTTCAACATAACATTAGCATTGCGAAGACTTTTATGAAGCTGCACACGAGTGTCTGCACTGAGGAAAAACTTAGTGTTTTGTCACTCAGCTGCAGCAGTGTCCTTGCTACATTCATATGAGCTTAAATTAAATAAAAACAAGCAAACAAACAAAAATCACTTACTGCTGCTAAGCAGCTTTTTTCAAAATAGCTGGTTTGTAAAGCGACTGGAATTCTAGGTTACCTAGAGAGGGTACCTCCAGGGAGGCAGTAATCATTGGGAACTACTTCAAGCAGACTGAAAATGCAGGGAGAGCTTTGGACTGCCTTTTCCAAATAATGCAATAGTCATCTTGGTCTTGTCGTGAATTTAGTGAGAGGGAAACCTCTTTCGAGGTATCAAGCTATATAAAATCTGTGTGTCAGAAAAAGGTGTTGCTTTTGCGATTACTTGAATGGTTTTGGCATGTTTGTTAAATAATCTCCTGTCAGTTACTGATTTTTAGTAGTAGATTAAAGATTGCTCAAATATTTGCCAGCTATAACAGCAAAGGATCACTCATTGAATCAGTGTTGAGGCTTACCCCTAAATTTAAAGTAGACGTTATAATACTTTTGTTTGTTTTGCAGTTTAGTTCATTTTACCATGAAGGACCAGCTGGATTTAGCATAAAGTCAGTCTCTCACAGCACAGACCTTTCTGGCTCATGCTTAAGGTGTTTCTAAAGTAGTTCTGTTTTTCCTTATTTTTATTTAAAACAGCTATGATTTAGTGTTTGTTTTATTTGTTTATTTACCAGGGCAGCACTGATTTGTCTAGCTTGGAGCCACTGGATGATCATGCAACTGAAGTAAGTGTGAAAGGATGTATCTTTAGTAGAAGATGCTGGATAGAGCTGAAAGAAGACTGATAATTGGTTGCTAAAATGATTAATTGAACATTGTTATCAAATATGATAGAACTGATGTGATTTCACTATTTTATGGTATAAAGCAGGCACTTCTCTGTATGGTACTGTCTGTGAAAACTGGTTGCTGAGAAAATTGGGTTTTGTAAAACCATAGACTTTGCCCGGAGAAATTTGAACGTTTTTAATGTTTCCAGTTGATACATATTTCATACAATGAAAAATCTACATAGAACCAAAAAGTATTCAAATTCAAATGTAAGATACTGTATCCTCCATGATGATTGTAACAATGTTGCTCCTAAGAAACCGCAGAAATGTTGCTGAAGAGCTTTACATTGTTGTTTCTCCTTTGGTCGGACTGTTCTCCAGTCAGATGGATGTAAAAAGCTTTGTTTGAATTGGTAGTGTTCTTTCTCCTTCCTCACAACTGGGGGTATTTAAATCCCAATACATGCCAAAATGGCATGTTGCCACCTTTTGGTGCTATGGAATCACAACACTCTACTTTTGTGCCTTAAACTATCATGAAAATGTATTATCTATGATCATTTTTAATTTGAAATTTTTAAGCATTAAGGACTTTATGTATGTAATGTTTCTGTTAGATACAAAGTCCCAGTGTTGAATTACTTTTAAAGCAGAATTTGCCCAGGACTTAACCTTGAAGCTGAATTTGTTTTCAGACTAATCACAAACAGGAACTGGTATTTTTAGTGAATACATGCATTTCTGTTTCTTTTATGAAGAAAGATAGGATAAATTCTGCTGCAGAATACAGCCAGGCTGATGCTCAGATGTGTCAGGCGAGGATAGCTGAGCTGGAGAGCAGACTGCTGGAGAAACAGGAAGCAGTGGAAAGACTCACTGTACAGATGGATGAGCTGCAGGACCAACTCACCCAGCATAATGATTCTATGCAGCTTCAGGTATGTTTCACAGAATTGGGTAATGGGATAATAATACCTTATTTTAATCCTAAAAATATTTAGGCCTCAAGACTCAAAAACCTATTGTTCTTTAGTGAGAAGTACTTCACCTTGCTAACATGTAGTGCAGAAAGCAGCATCCTCTTCCAGAATGTTAAAAAAAAAATATTTTGAATTTCCTTTCTCTAGCAGTTCCATGTAAAGGTAAATTATTACCAGGTGCTTTCTAAGAATAGTTACTTTCCCATTTATATGTTCTTTTTCTCATTCTAGGATTGGAGATACAAAGACATTTCCAGTTGGTGAGGAATAAATTGAAAAGATAAATGTGATTAACATAAAATAGGATTAATGTATCCCATCTCATTAGCTTCCTCTCACATAACTGAAAGGAATTGCTGGCAGATAGGAAACAGTTTAGGGGGTACTAAATATTCATTATATCCTTTTTGAAAACTTGATTGCTTTTTACATCAGTAAGAGCTACAAATTTGGAAGTAAAAATACCAATTTCATTGCTAGTATCCCATAATTTGTTTTTAAAATCACTTTTGATTAGGTTTGTCATCTCTGAGATCAGCTTAAGATTCCTCTTCCATCATGCCTGCCATCATCTTTGGCCACAAAGACTTCTTTGGTGCAAGTTGGTTAAAACTGAAATGTCACTGCAGACTCTGTAATGGCTTTGCTTCAAGAAAACTGACTTGGTTCCAAATATGTTAAGGATATTTTAATGTTAAAAGTGAACTTCTTCTGACCTCTGTAGGAAATGACGGTTCAAGAGCAAAATGAGATCATCAGGAAGTTAACAACCTGCCTTCAACAGGCCAAGAAAGACCGGGATGAGCTACAGGAAGAGGCTTCACATGTGACTGGTCAGATTCATGATTTACAGCTGCAGTTACATCAGGTAACAGTTTGGGTGTCCTTACAGAGGCTGCGAGAACAACTTTAGACTATGAGTGTAAAAACACTGAGCTGATGATGTAGCTCTTCATAGTTCAGATTGTAGCACAGCAGTGAAAATGACTTCAGGGCGAGGCAGGGTTTTTTCCTGTTGCTACGGAGAAGTCCTGGAAATATCCTCATATTTTCCACTTGCTTGCATAATGTTTTGAAGGTCATTGCACTTCTTTGTTGATCACTTAAGCCCTTGTTAGGGAATTTCACACAGTGTTGTTAGTGGTGTTACGGGTCGAGTGAAAGCGTTAGACAAGCCCTGCCTTAGGTTCAGATTTTTGGCAGCATCTTGAATTCAGGTGAGGCACACCTAAACTGCTCTGGCTCGCAAGTTCTTAAGAGCTGCAGATCAGGTCTATCATAAAATGAGTTATTTACTGAATAGGCAGATTAACAGATAAATGACCTTAAACAGAGTTTTGTACTATATGAGTTAAAACAAAGAACTTCTAGTAGATTACATAAAACAGTG
>VYZR01103690.1:6892-21478 GCA_013400675.1 Oxylabes madagascariensis
TTTTTTTTTTTTTTGCAATAATGGTGAAATTACTCAGACATGATTTTTGTGCTTTTTGCAGCCAACTGCTGATTCTCTTCCTTTTCAGAAGATAAGCTTGGTCAGTCTGCATGGGCTAAAACCACTGAGCTAAGGTTAATGGCCTAGTCCATCAGTAATTCAGTGACTGCTACTCTGAGGCTTTTTACTGTTCCATAAAAATAACTGTCTAAGCATTGTATATTCTGAAAAATGTCAGACAGAGCTGTAAACAGGAATTGAATTATCCCATCAATGTAAGCATGGCACTGTCTGCAAAAAAAGGAAGTGCAACAACCAAGTTCTCTGTAAGGGGTTTGTTTCACTTTTCCAAATAAGTTTATAAAATTGAGTAAATTTGAAAACGGTTTTCAAAACCATGTTTCTTCATCTGCTCTTAAAACAGCCTAGTCCCTGTTAGCAGCACTGGGGAAGAAAGTTCTGCTTTTATCTGTGTCTGAGGTACAAATGTGCCAGTTTGAGCCTCCCAAACCCCTCCTTCCTCATGCATCAGAGTCCTTGCCTCTATTGCAAGATCAAAACTGCCCACCAACCCCTGACTCTGCAGATTGTGTGAAGGGAGGCCACTGCTTTTGGCACAGATCCTGCTCCTCTCTCAGGTTGCCTGGGTCCACTAGGTCCCCACAGAAATGTCCCATCATGTACCTGGTTTGACTGCTGAAAAGAGGAAAGTTCTACTAGCTGTCATACACTGGAGCATTTTGGCTAAATACCAGCTGAATAACTGAAATACAGAGATCTGTATTTCCCTAATCTCCTTCCCTCCCATGCAAATCTTCTGACCTGTCTCCTTTTGCAGGTGGGACATTTTCGCCAGATGGGTCACCTTTTATCTGAGAAGCAACACCTCCAAAGCACCTTGCAAGGCTGGAGTGTTCAGCAGCTATGAAATCAGTGATGGTTACACCATTTTTGGTACTGGTCCTGTGCAGCTATCGGCCCAACTCTCATGCAGCTGCATCTAGACACAGTTTTGAGGCCAGTCCCTGATCTCCATGTCTCTCCTTTGTTTCAAAAAAGCTTCACAGGAATGATTCCCTACAGCCTGTTCTCACACCAGCCCACCATGCCAGATCCTGTGCTCACACAAGCGCTGCAAAGCTCCCCTGTGACTCTCATAGGGCTCTTTTCGTTGCTGCACACACAGTCTACCTCAGCAATAGCAAAAGGTGTAAAATAATGATAAATATAATGTCTCAGAGGCAGATACAATGAGGCATCCAAGGCTCAGGGCTAGTGTCCCGATTACAGATCCAGAAGGGGTGATATTCAGCACCCAAATGCTGCACCATGAGAAGGGAGTTGTCAGTACGCTAGAGGAAAACAAGGAGTGTCAGTGTTTTTGGGGCACAGTTTCATAAGGCCTTGGTTTCAGACAGCTTATATTTCCAACCACTCGTTCTGCCCTGACCTTTCCTTTCCCCCTTCCCCCCTCCCCTGCAACCGTGTGAGTCTGTGGGGCTGTGCTGTGAACTGGATCACTGAAATGATCTGGGCTTAAAATACACCCCTTAACTCTTTACACGGTTATTTTTAACCCAGATCATTTCAGCCTTGGAGTTCACAGCACAGCCCAACACGTGCTTGCCCTGCTGTAGTCGAAAGGGGTGGAGGGGCAGCCTAAAGCACAGAGGGGAGGGCTTCCCTTTAACTGCTCCAGTCAGAGCCTGAGGAAATGACATCCCTATGTGTCCTCCTGTGCTGATAAGGCAGAAAAATCATATTTTTGCATGCCTGCTGGTAGAGGCTGGTCTGGTCTGTGGCACTGGCGTTTCTGCTGCCACCCACCTGAGGTGCAGCCAAGTCCAGGCCACAACATGTGACCCACCCCAGGGAGCACATCACTGGAAGAAGTTGCCATTAAGCACCCATAAATACCGTGTCAGCCATCCCCAGCAGTTCTGCTTCAAATAACAGCAGCCACAAGTGTAGGCAGATTCTCTCTGCTGCATGGCAGAGGCCAAGCCCTACACCTGCAGGACCTGCCCAGCTAAGGAAGGGATGGGGATGCATCCGTGGGGAGGAAACTCTGAAAGTCAAAATAAACCATCATCACACTCTGCCTGGAGGCCAGCAACTGGGAAGCAGTGTTGTGGTTTCACTGGGATTAAAGCATCAATCCCGACCAAGGTGCTGGATTTCAGGAGGGAACGAAGCCTCCTGCAGACCCTTGCCTCCCTGCCTGGCTCAGCTCTCTGAAGGCAGAGCATTCTGCACAAAGCCTTCCCAGGGCTGACCCTTCTCGTTTTTCAGTGAGGTAGCAGCAGGATTTGAGGAGCCAGCCAGCCACAGCCCTTGTCTGCACAGGAAAGCTTATACCAAACTGGGCTGACTCTCCCAGCTTGCAGGGCAAAATACGGCCTTGATCTGATCGAGGTGCTGCTTTTCTGCCCAGCTGAGCTCATTTGCAATCGGCTTGGCTGAAAGGAGTTGTTCTCAGGCTCTCAAGTACCCGACTCTGACACAGAAAGCAGCGTTTTGGGAATGACTCCGTAAACTGCATTAGGGAATCCGGCTCCTTTCAGGAGGGGTTGGAGGGGTGAATGTCTCCTACTCCTGCAGTGAGCTGCTGCCTCCTCCCCAAAAAGGTTCCCCTGCAGAGGAACTGGGGTTTGATGAACTGGAGATGTCCTGCACATCTCAGACCAAGGAATGGAGAAGTGATGACAGCACAGCTCCAATTTGGGGTGACGATTTCCACTGGCAAGAGCCAATCCCTTCTCCCTGACCCATCTTTTATCCAACAAGAGAGGCCAGCTGGAGGCAAAAGGGTCACTGAATAGTCACACAGGGCACGAGCTAAGGTACTCTTCCTGTTTATCTGCAGAGGACATGAACTTCTGCTCTGCAAAATGCACCACAAATGCATCTCAGTTATTTTGGCTCTTGCATTTTTTAAGTGCAGATAAGATTAGATGGGCAGCTCATAAGGAAGTCCTCTTCAAACCAAACAAAAAAGCTCAAGAATAGTTTTTAATGAGGATTAGACTCGTGCTACTGAATGGAAAAACCTCTCTAATATGTAGTTTGTAGTTTCATTCAAAGTCATCTCTCTGCATCTGACATTTAGACGAATTCCAGCTTGCATCCTCCTGCCAACATAACCTGAACTGATTTGTTTATCTGTACCCATGTGAGTACATCAGTGGCATCGGGATCGTATTGAAAGGGGAACATTGTTTGCACTGAGAAGGGAGAGGCACATAAGCAGGGCGTATTTAAAACACGAACTCCCCCAGAAGAGCAAAGTGAAAGACGAGAGGGTGGGAAAACACCTGAATCACAGCACGAGGAATCGGGCAGCACAAAGTAGGAGACGCTGCTACCCACAAGCTGAGGCTGCCTGTTCTTGCTGTGACCCACAAAAACACAAACACAGGCTGAACACAGATTGCCCAGGAAGTGGGTGGCCTCACACTGGCCTTGGCCCATATTTTACATCCCTAGAAGGAAATCTCACGAAGCTTGTTCCGACTGGAGCTCAGCACCACGCTGGGCCCCTGGCTCAAGAAGCAACACATCTCAAGATGTAAGCCCTGAATAAACAAAACTCTTCTTGCTACACTGACCCCTCTTCATCCCAGCAAAGCATCCTTCTTCCCATCCCTCTCTTTACTCTTCTTCACAAATCATTCTCACTGGAGACCTTCCAGGTCTCTGTTTCAGGAGGGATTTATGTGATTTATTTACTCACTTGGCGTCTTATCTGGCAAGGAAGCTACTCCTTGTCTCATTGTAGTAAATTTTAATTATTGGCAGAAGCCCCAGCTGGAAGTGGCTGCAGCTGTGGCTCTGTGATACCTCATAGCCAGTCCCGTCCATCATTGTGTCAGTGTAGCCTGTAGCACCTTGGGAAGCGAGGCCAAGGCTCCTACCTGCCTTTCCTACCATGTACTGTACAGCAGGGGTGATATTTATTGTGCTGTGCTCCACTAGAGCAAAAGCTACCCTGTGAGCCACCTCTGCACCTTCCTCTGGTGGGGCTAGGCCAGCCCTGAGAACTTTGTGAGCATTTAGAGCATTACCACAGTTACTTTCCAGGAGAGGACACGACAAGAATATCTTGCAGGTCTTTCAAATGTATCCTAAACACTACCAAAAAAAAAAATAAAAATCTATCTTTCTGCAAGGTTTTCTTTGATCAGCCTATAGCAGGTGCTAAACACCTCCATTTCACAAGCCCAGTGAGAATTTTGTGACCTTTATGAATGGCAGCACAGTGTCCTCATCATTTTTCCCCAAGCTGCCATCAGGTGGCTGAGCAAAAGGGATAACTGGTCTCAGAGTGCCATGGGCCCCTCACTGCTAGAATGCAGGAGTGAAACATAATAGAAAGCTGAGCAAAGAAAGTAAGATTTCCACTTGAAAGATACAAGAAGAGTTCTGGGGCTGATATCTGTCCATAAAATCTGGTTATGAAAGAGTGTAAGGGTTTGTTGAGGAGTATAATGATGACCCCAGCACGCCCTGCAGAATCCTTGGCTGTTGTTTGCCAGGATTGGCATTTTGAAGGTTGTGCAAACAGGTTTCTAGTTTGACTTGCAGCAAAAGGAGTTAACGTCTCGTATGAGAGTGTGCAAAACTGTGCAGAACCACTGCATGTCCAAGATAAAGCTTCATCTACATTGTGAAGTCTCAGCCAGTGCAGAGGAAGCCTCCACATCTGGCTGATGTCACACAGAACAGATTCGTTCTTGCAGCTTTGGGGAAAGCAATCTGTGAATTATATTGTGAATATATTATATTGTGAATTATATTGTGAATGCTGGAATTTGGGCTCCAGATTTCTGAGTACTCTGTGAAGACAACAGGACCTCAGATTAAGTTTGGGACAGTGTGAGCTCCTGGCCCCAAAGATGGGTTTTAGACTCTTCTGACCCAGCCACACGTCTCTTCTGTACATATCTCTACATAGCTGTAGATTGTGGTTTCCTTCAGACAAGGGAGTGCTCGTGAATTGAGAAATGTCAAAAAAAGTAGAGGAATATTGGACATGGAAGTTCTGGAGGCAGTCAGGAGGAGGTAATGAGTCCTGCTTACACGTGCTTCCTTCAAGGCAGTCAGTGTTGCTAGAACCCAGAGGTCCCTAGCAGCTCTCCTCAGTTCCCTCTCAAAACAGGACCTCTCACAGCAGCCCTAACAACGATTCAACTAAAACTCCTGAAATGCAAGTGGCAGGAAAACATATCAGGTCTTCTCTTGAACTCTTCCTTTTTGAAACATTTTCAGCAGAAAGCAAGCCTCTTGCCTGAGGGTAAACCACTGCTGGCCTTTCTCTTAGAGTCTATTGAATAAGTTAGCCACAAGAATAACTCAGAAGTATGACATTCCTTCTCAGAGTGGCACCCAGGTCAGTGCTTATCCCACCACAGATAAATGGATATAGGATGAGTGTGTGCCTGACCTCAACTGCAAGGCTATTGCACAGCTACATTGAGGGTGATAACGAGGAAGGAGTAACCCGGGGCAGAATTGTATGAGGAATGTGGATTACCAGGGATTGTTTGTTTTTAAGAGAAAGGGCAGAAAAATCCCACTTTACATAAAATATGGAAAAATATGTAACACATCCCTGAGTTTGGAAAGAGTTTGCTTTAGGGCAACATTTTTTCTCAAGGCTTGCAGTGATCTGGTCTTGATTTTCTCATTCTGAGAGTTCCCTAGTGAAGTGCTGCCATCTTGGCACTCGGGGTCAAGCACTGCCCAAAGGGTAACGTGAGGATATTCCAGCTCAGCAGCTCTCATCCAGAAGACTGCAAGAAAATCTCTCACATGCATCACTTGAAAACTACAGAGGGTCGGATCTGCCAAATTTAAAGGCTCACCAAAGCAAGATTTGGGAATTGGGTAGAGGCCAATAAGTAGCCCAAAACTAGTAAAGGGACAAATGTTTCCCAAAGGAAGAAGCACTGTGTTGAACTCGTCCACTACACTGTAAATAAATGGTTTGTAAATAAATGGCCTTGCCTACTCAAAGTAGAGGGGAAACTCCTGATGGTTTTCCATGGTTCAGTGGTTTGAGGTCTGTTTGTACCTGTGAGGTACCAATGGCCCAAGTGTGCTGGGCCATGGGGACCACTGGGCGGTGGCTGGAGTGAGATGCTGTGGGGTCAGCAGGCAGAGCCAGGTAGTGCCAGGCAGGAGGAGACAGGCAGAGGAGAGCAGCCAGTGCCAGACACGCAGGAGAGGAACTGTGTCCTTCACAACAGAATTATAGGAAACACCTGTAGACATCGGGAAACTCGATGTGGTGAATAAACTATCTACCTTCTGTTTCAGAGAGCCACTACAATAAAAATAAAATGAGATAATCATTATTTTAAAGTGAGATAATCATTATTTTAAGCAAGTTGTTTTTTCCTTTGTGCCATGGTAGCTCTCAGGAGTGCCTGACCTGTGCTTGCCAAGCTCTGCCTGGCGAGATTAGCAGAAGCAGCAAGAGTCACTGTGAAAGGCACAAGTGAGATCTTGAGCCTCCCTTTTGGAAACGAGAATATTTGGCAATTGCCTGGTGCCTACGTGGTCCCAACACTGCATGGGCTGATCAATCTCAGCAGCATTACCTCGAATCACTGCTAGGAGCACCTGCTGAGAGGGCAATGTATGGGCTAGTGCACTTTAATGCCTATATAGCTACTGCTGCATACCCCCCAGAACTGGTCCTGAGGCAAGCCAGGGTTCCATCTGTCAGGAGAGCACTCAGGTGACCAGGCAGGTCTGTGAGGTCTCCTCTGCCCCAGAAAACCTCGAATTCTTTGCTACGTGTTGGCACAGCTTTAACAAGCAGGCTGGCAAGTACTTGCCCTAAACCCGGGATTAAACCCCATCCCTTCCTGAGGAGACCAAAGAGTTTGAAGCCCACACTCTCAGAGAACGGGACAGAGCCCAGGCTTCCCAAGCAAGTGTCTTATTGCATCTGGCAAAGGCTGCCAAGAGAGGTTTGATCCAGCACCACCATTACCAAAAGAGGCAGGGAGCTGCAGCACCTGGTCCCTGCCGGGCAGGGTGCCTGTGCAGGGGCAGCGTATGTGAAACCTCAGCCTGAACCCTACAGAGATACAGGCAGCTCTTGGCTCTGCTGTGCCCTGAGCAGGAAAAGGCATTGGGTGGGCTGTTCAGCCACGACTGTCTGTGCAGGGGGTGGCAAACCAGTTAAAATCAGTCATGTAAATAAATTTTGTGTGTGCTCATAGTGGTTTGGGAATCAAATTAGGTGACTGCCAAAACCTCCAGCAAAACATGAGTGTCACTGTTTCATTTTCTGTAATAAATGCTTTTTGTGAGATGCGTGATCCTGCTTGCTTGTGTTTGCCATACTCAGAGTATTCTAATGGGAAAAGGAGTGGTGGGAAGAGATGAGGATGTAGGACGGGGAACATAATAGGGATCCAAGGACAGGTCAAGCAAGGCAAATCCAGGCATGTGCAGAAGCAGCATCCCAGGCACTGGTTAAATTTTAATGTAGAGCAGGAGGGTGCCCAGTGAACTGGAGGAACCTACAGGGTCAGGCAGTGGCTGCAAGAAGTGGATTGCAGCCTTTCCATTCTGCATTAGTCCTGTAGTTGATCTACAACAAGATAATTCTCCTCAACTACTCATAAATCCAGGAAAGAGTTTTAGTGCAGCAACTACAATGAGATTTGGTCAAGGAAACCAGAATGCTCAAGAGGAAAGACACAAAAGGTACTCAAGAAAGGACAAGGTGACTCCTATTGCAGGGAGAAGACAGGTTGGGATGAGAGGTAGGAAGGTGAAATAAAAGGCTGTTAAGTACCAGGGAGACCTGAGGGGGAGAGGCTGTGGGACATAGAGTAAAAAGAGATCACGATCATCAGGATTTTTTGGTTTAATAGATACATAACAACATTTGCCTGCAGACAGTGACAAGGTAAAAACAGGAGGGCTAAGCAGAGAGGCAAAAATCTACACTGCCAGCCAGGCCAGCTGCCCTCAGACAAGGTGACCAGGGTGTCCAAGAGAGCAGGGAAAACTTCCAAACTTCATTAAGGAGTCCAATCAATTCAAGGAGAAACGGCCTCCGCCTTTCCTGTGGAAGGGCCCTGCATCTGCACTTGCCTCACGACAAGCCCAGCACAGCTGCTCGCAGACAGGCCGAGCAGCCAACATGGAAATAACTTCAGGCAGCAGGAAAAGGATCGTGGATAAAGCTGATATGAGCCTGGATGCGGTCATATCCAGCCACACAAGTGGAAAAAGAGGGAAAAGCAGAGAGGCTGTGCCCACACAGGCAGAATGGCAGCCTTTCCCTGGAGAGGCTCCATGCAAGGGCAGTTCTCCTGCCGCCTGGAGCAGCAGAGCTTCAGAAACACACCCATACTGGGTTTTAAGCCCAGACATACCACACAGGGCTCTCCCTTCGACCCTTTGGGGTGCACTGTTGTCTCTGCTCAGAGGCTGAGGTATTTAAGATGATGCAGCTTCAAGAAACAAAAAAAAACCCCAGTACAGAACGATTGAAAAGCTGGTAGTTTACTGTGTGGTTACTGTAGGTGGAAATGTATTGCAAACCATCCAACTGCAGCTCTACCACTGCAAACTGCAGCTCAGCCATCAGTAACTTTAAGCACTGAGACACAAAAACTAAGCAGTTTAACACAGATCTCTACAACTGCTAAGTCTGACCACACTAGGAGACTAGACTAATATACCTCTTCCTTTTATGAAGTCCTGAAAACTCAGTGTCTTGCTATTCCTTCAAGTTAATATACTTGTTTTAAAAATACTGTCTGTATTTATCTGGAACAGTTTCAAAAAAAAGGTGTTTTGTTTTGTTTTGTTTTTTCTTTTTTTCTTTTTTGGCCTTAAAAGAACAGTGTTGATGTTGCAGAGCTCTTCCCTTG
This sequence comes from Oxylabes madagascariensis, assembly GCA_013400675.1. NCBI lineage: Eukaryota > Metazoa > Chordata > Aves > Passeriformes > Timaliidae > Oxylabes > Oxylabes madagascariensis. The sequence goes on from VYZR01103690.1 coordinate 15,793, forward strand.
CTCCAAGTGAACACCAGGGACACATCTGAAGCAACTGTCCATCAAGTTTACCATATCTCTGAGTCTTTTGGGGGAAATTAATGCTGCTTAAATGGGAATGCTATCAGTAAGCCAGAACCTTGCAGCAGATAAACTGAGCATTCCTATTACTTGAGGTTATGAAAGTTCAGATTGGGATGCTGAAAATAAAGTCCCTTACTCTGGAATGCCCTGTCAAATACAGCTCTCAGCTCCTCACTTAAAGAAGGCCACAATGAAGGAGGCCAGTGGGAATATAACAAGAGGAAATGGCCTCAAGTTGCCCCAGGAGAGATTTAAATAGGATATAAGAAAAATTTCTTCACTGAAAGGGTTGTTCAAGCAGTGAAACAGGTTCCCAGGGAAGCGTTGGAGCCACTAACCCAAAGGACATGTATATGTAGCACTTAGGGGTATGTTTTAGTGGTGGGCTTGGCAGGGTTGGGTTAATGGTCGGATTTGATGATCTCACTGGTCCCTTCCAATCTAGATCATTCTGTGATTAACTTGGCAGCAAGACTTCAGTGCCATCTGAGAGCTAATGCACACTTTCTTAAGGAATTGAAGATCCTCACTCTCCTTCAAGCAGCACTATTTTCCATTTCTCCAAAATTAAATTAGGTGATCACCTACAGAGTTTTCAGCGAAGTTCAGGAAGACATCTGGATTTTCTGGTATGTCAGGCAGGATATAAAGTCCTGTCATGAACTCCTTCTCTCCATCTGATGGGAGCCCTCTGGCAATAAATACTGTCTGAAAGCTCGGTGATATAACCAGACATGAACTCTAGCAGGTATCTAAATTGCAGATAATATGCCTGAAGGGAGGAGTTGGGGAAAAGAAATGGGTTATTTCTCAGAAATTATCCATTGAATAAATAAGTCGATGAGCTTGTGTTGTTTTAAGAATCCACAGACACTCCCAATGTGGAATTGGGAGCCGTCAGAGCCAAGGGCTGATCCGTACCCTGGCAGGCTGATGCTGATGTCCTGATCTACAGCTGACACCAGCTGTTAGCAAGATGTTGGTCTGGCTGGCCTGGAGAGCATTGCTTCCCCTGTGTCTCCAGCAGCTTGTCCAGGCAGGCTCTGGGATATATCCTTGAGACTTCCAAAGGCTGCTTCCAAAGGCTCCATGGCTGGAGGGCTGGCAGCTCTGATGAAGAGCAGTGGTGGCCACTGTAAGATGTAGCTGCTTTCCTGGTGAGCTGCCTACACCAGCTGCTTGTACAGAGCTGTGCTCCTGGCCAGGGCTTCCCTCAGGATCCTCCTCAGCTTCCCAGTGTTTCCCTTCCAGACATCTGTTTTTTCTTAATGGTCTGGGAACTGTACACAGCTTGTCAAGTTCCCCCAAATTAATTGGTGCCTCCCTGTGTGTACTTCCAGGCCTTCTTCTGGGGAGCTCTCGCTGCTCTAGAAGGGTAAGGGGTGAGCTAATGGAGGAACAACCAGCAAAACCTCCCAGGCTGCCCACAGGAGACAGGAAATAGTGCAGTCTGTGAGGCAAGTGGTCCAATCTCACATGAGGCAAGGAATTCTAGACTAAGACATAGACTGGAGAGATGGCCAGGAAGGCTGGACTTGAATGTGTGGGGAATGAAAATGCATAAACCATGTTTATCACGATACAGATCTCTGAGATGAGATGTTTTTTGTTGTACCTCGAAATAAATCACTATTTTATGCCATCTCAACCACAGAGTTCCTTCAAGTGACTTTTTGTAGCTGCAGACAGGATGGGAGGCTACACCCTGCTCTCACCGGCAGACAGGGAGACCTTTGGGCAGCTGCTCTGTAAGAAACAGGCTGAGCAAATGGAACAGCCCCTGTAGCAGGAAAGGTCTCAAACCAATGGATCTTCTCCCTTGGCTGCCTCACAGGGGGTCAGGAAAAAATCCCTGCTTTTAGCAGAGTCAGAAAAAAAAATGGATTTCAATACAAGGAGGCTCAGACTGAAGATGCTTTAGATGGGATGAGGAAGGGATCACTCTTGATCTAATGGAATGGTTAAAGAGAATGAACTTTAAGCAAGTGCATATACAAAATGCATAAATCTAATTATCTAATCTGAAGCTATTCAGAAGGTTAAATTAGAAACTGAAGTCACAGAACTGTCAAAGAAGGTTGCATGGAGAATGCCAGATGCAGGGACAGTTCAAAATACTTCTGATAAATGCTGTAAGCAGACTGTGGTACTTCCCCATTTGAACTCAGTTAGAGACAGCCTAGTTGCAGCAGCACAGGGATTCAAACTCCTCTTAATTTATCAGGCTGGGAACAGAAAATCAGACGGGTAAATGAGCCTCCACAGAGCTTCCAACTGCAGCGGCTCCCAGGACTCATCAGTTAGGACTGTGCTATCTTTGTAACACATTGCTATTAAATTAGGTCTACGCTGGACACAGGCAGGTCCAAGAAGGAGGTTCATATCTATCTAAGCCAGGAATTTAGTCTAAAAAGGTACACAGATATGGAGTGGAGGAAAGTGATAGCAAGCACTCTGCCGGCAGCCAGCTTGAGGTGTGAATGCTGAGCTATAACAACAGAGATGTCTTGTTAGTCAGACCCTGGAGGGCTCAGTAGCCCCAGTAGCACTGAGGATCTGGGTCTGCAAAGCTGCTTTCCCACCCTTTGGCTTCACCCAGAGCCTCCCGTCTGTGAGACTCCTGAAAATTGGGCCAAACAGTGGGAAAATGCACCCAGGCAGCTGCAATTGGCTGTTATGTTTGAAAATGCCTGAGTTTTCAGCCCAGTCTGGATCAGCCATGATGATGCATTGGAAATTTAGTCTTTTCCATAGGTAAGCAACTCCTCTGTATGCCCTAAGGAAAATGCATGCAAACAACTCCTGAGCTGCAGCTTGGCCTTTGACATAGATTATTTTCTGGTGATGTGAAGAAGATAATGATCTCTGTTTCTGAGTAAAATAGCTCATAAAATTCTCCCAAAATGCTCTAATGGAGAAACCCAGTGTTTGCAAGAGCTTCAAAACACTCTACCCCTACTTCAGCGCTCTGTTTCTTTTACCTGCTGGCTGACTGGAACTCGTTTACATGTTCTTTCTGTGGCAAGAAGAGGGACTAAAGTTCCTTCAACCTCAGGCACATTTTCCCCAGGTTCAAGCTGGGTCACCGGAACCAGGTGTCCAGGAAGTGTGGGCTCAGTGCCTGCACAACACTTGCTCAGTGAGTGAATCTGCACTAGGAGGCTCTGGCCAGCAAGTCCCTGACTTCACAGGTGCTGGGAAGAAAAATTAAATTCAACTTTTGATCTCTGGAATCGCTGGAACAATCCAGTGATTTTTGAGCACATTAGTCGACTGTGTCAGGATGGTAGTGAAGTTCTGATGTGAGTGGAAAAGACAACTTTGCATTGAGCTGGGAGATTAAAGACACAGTGCTAAGATTGTTTCTTTTTTTGTTGGAGAAACCAGTGTATTCAGCAATCCATCTCTTTTCTTCCACTCTGTTCTCTTCACAGGTAGGTACCTGCTGTCTGAAGGACCACATTTGTCTGTGTGGGATAGCCCCTCTGCCTCTAACTGGAAATGAACACCTTCAAACTGGGGATGGAAACCCTGTGTTCTCACAGAGGGACAGTGACAACTCCATACACCTTGTAAAGACTAAATGGGAAGAGAGATGAGACTGTGCAGATTTCATAAGTTAAACATGCCCTCACTGCAAGGCCCAAGGGGTGAAATTCCTGGAAAGCCTGGCACACCAGCTCAAGTGTGTGCCTATGAAAACAGGGCATGTTTCATCTGAACTTACATCAGGAGGAACGTGGCGCTCAGCAGAAAGGTATTTCAAGATGACTGACAGCTTGAGTAAGCCATGACTGCTGTTGCAGTATGCAGTTTTAAGGGATAAAGAAACCCACTCTAAAAACAGGAAGAAAGAATAAAAATAAAATTGGTTTTGCGTTTTACACAGGCAATAAAATAACCATTCCCAGACTCTTGCAGATGTGATGCCAATTTATTTTGACCTGAGCTTCCCACAGGCAGAAGTTTGGGCTTGAACAATGCACTGCAGCAGGGAGGAATCATAAACACTTATGGGGCCTGATGCTGAATAGCCACTGGCTTCTGCTAGCAGCCCACATGTGGGAGAACTGCAGAAATAGCATGGTGCTGCCCCTCTGGTGGCCCTATCAGCACCACTAACCTGAACACAACTGAAAATTGCTTCTTATCTTTCTAATGCTCAGTCCAGTCTATTTTTGAATCATTCATGGGAAAAAGATTTCTACTACTTTTGGTTTCCACTACGCTACTCCAAACCATGCCAGACCTCACTGTTAGAAACCTTTCCTGCTACTTGGTGAGATATAAAACTTTCCTTTAATTGGATCCCATTATTCACAGGCATACTGCTTTTCCCATGCACTAACAAATTGTTTCCTCTGTGCTAACAATTTTACAGGACTGTCCTCAGTCTCCCTGCAAAGACACACTGACTTGTTAAACTCCAATCTTCTGAGCCAGAATTCCCTCTCCTTTGCATTTTTGTGCCTTTCTGTGCACAAGAAGTCACTGATCTGCACCCTTCAGATATGCAGGTTTTCCAAACCACACACATTAATTATCTGTGCATTTGAGAAGCCTGGGATGAACAGGGGTTTTGTTGAAGCTGGCTGTGGTAAATCAATATCCTTTGCAGATTAGCCACCAGTCACCCGCACTGACCAAAACCCTGTGTGCATCTCGTTAGAAAGGGTAAAGAGGTGTATTTGCATATGCAAAAAAAACAGCTTACAAGTTTGCTACCTGTTCTGTAAGTTTAAGCTCTTTTAAAATCTGATGATGAAGGATGAAGAAAAAGCCATGCATGTAAATCTGCCCTCAATCTGGCAAGTGAGGTGTGGGTCTTTGTTTGCAGAAGACTTCCAGAAATATCTTCAGCAAGTGATGTGCTTGAATCTGAAGAGAGTTTGGTCCACTGTCTTTTCTGTCTTTCCAAAAAGTGAAAACTTCATTTGGCACTAATGGGGCAGATGAAGCTTATCCTTACCAGTACGCTACCAGGACCCAGATACTGGTGCTAAGATATGAAGATACAACTCAGATTGGATGGAAAAGCATTTCTGGCATGAGACTGCATAGCTTGACACATTGTGACCTGCATGAAGTGTGACTCAAATCCATGCCTAGATGAGACTGTAGGAATGAAGTGCCTCTGTCACAACCAGGTGTGAAGCAACTCTGCAGTGAGTGTGTAGTAACAACTTGTCCTTACACAACAGCTCTGCTGTCCCCAGACCACATTCATCTTATCCTGCTGTCCTGCAAAATGCTAAAGGCATATCCCTGTCTGCAAAGCACCAAAATAAGGTCCTCCAAACAGGTTTCCTTGCTGGTTCAGGTGCCAGCTCAGATCCCAAACTCAGGCCGTAGAGTTGTTGTTTTAGGGAAAGGAGCATCCGCCTCTCTAAAACATCTCTGTTAACAGAGCAAAGTAGAAACAGAATGGAAAACCAACCCCACTTTGTGTGGACTGGTTAATTTCCATGATAAAAGCCAGCAAGTTTCCAAGCAGCATCTATTGATAAAGCAGTGCTGATGTTTTTCCCCTGTTCTTCAGATGAGCAGCTCCTGGGAATGTATGAGAAGGTATGTGTGATATGCTGCTCAACTGCAAAGCATCCTGCCAATTAGACTGTGGGGC
>VYZR01103692.1:3493-17054 GCA_013400675.1 Oxylabes madagascariensis
CCTGGTCAAACCACCACACCTGTCTCTTAGGACAGGTCCTAAAGAGGAACCTGTGTTAGTCCTTTCTCTAGGACAGTTACTAAACAAGAACCTGGGTTAGTCCTGTCTCTTAGGACAGGTCCTAAACAAGAACCTGGGTTAGCCATGTCTCTAGGACAAGTTCTAAACAAAACCTGGGCTAATCCTGTCTCTTAGCATGTAAACGAGAACCTGGATTAGTCTTGTCTCCAAGTCAGGTCCTAAACAAAACCTGGGTTAGTCGTGTCTCTAGGACAGGTCCTAAACAGGAACCTTGGTTAGTTGTGTCTCTAAACAAGAACCTGGGTTAGTCCCATCTCTTAGGACACGTCCTAAACAAGAACCTTGGTTAGTCCTGTCCCTAGGACTAGTCCTAAACAAGAACCTGGATTGGTCGTGTCTCTAGGACAGGTCCTAAACAAAACCTGGGTTAGTTGCATCTCTTAGGACACGTCCTAAATAAGAACCTGGATTGGTCTTGTCTCTTACAGGTCCTAAACAAGAACCTGGATTAGTTGTGTCTCTAGGACAGGTCCTAAACAAGAACCTGGGTTAGTTGTGTCTCTAAACAAGAACCTGGGTTTGTCCTGTCTCTTAGGACAGATCCCAAACAAAACCTGGGTTACTAGGACTAGTCTTAAACAAGAACCTGGATTGGTCTTCTCTCTTAGGACAGATCCTAAACAAGAACCTGGGTTAGTCGTGTCCCTAGGACAGTTCCTAAACATGAACCTTGGTTTGTTGGGTCTCTAAACAAAACCTGGGTTAGTTGTGTCTCTAGGACAGTTACTAAACAAGAACCTGGATTGGTCTTGTCTCTTAGACAGGTCCTAAACAAGAACCTGGGTTAGTCCTGTCCGTAGGACAGTTCCTAAACAAGAACCTTGGTTAGTTGTGTCGCAAAACAAGAACCTGGCTTAGCCGCGTTTCTAGGACAGTTCCTAACCAAGAACCTTGGCTAATCCCATCCCTAGGCCTGGCTTCCCCGCTCTAACACCCTCCTTCCCCCCCGGTGTCTCCGCAGACCCCCCGGCGGTGGAGCCGGCCTTCCTGGAGCTGCGGCAGGGCCAGGGCCGCGGCGTCACCATGAGCTGCCGGGTGCTGCGGGCCTACCCCACGCGGGTGCTGAGCTACGAGTGGCGCCTGGGCGGGCGCGTGCTGCGCACGGGGCAGTTCGACCTGCAGGACTCCACGGAGTACACCGTCAGCAGCCTCTCCCGCGACTCCTACGGCGTCTACAACTGCAACATCATCAACGAGGCGGGCGCCGGCCGCTGCAGCTTCCTCGTCACAGGTAGGACGCCCGAGTTTGGAAGTTTTTTTGGACTTTTAAAGTGTTTTGTTTTTTTTTTTTAATGGTTTTTTGGAGGGGTTTTAGTTGGTTTGTTCGACTTTCCAGGGAGTTGAAGTTTCACTTCAGAGCTCCGCTCATGGAGCGTTTGGGTTTTGTTGGGTAAGGCTTGGTGATTCCCAAAAAAGGGAGACTCCCAGATTTTGAGTTTGGAATCTCCGGGTTGGGAGTAGCCAGAAGGAGACAAATGGACATTACCAAATGTCAGCCCCTGGCAGGGATTGGAGCAGCTGGGGTGGGAAAAGATTGAGAAGAGAAGCAAAAACTGAGAACCAAATTAGCACCAAAGGGATCAATAACCAAGAGGAGATCCAGAACTAAAAATGGGGTCATTTAGGACAGATGAATGAGAATTTTTGAACTTTTCAAATGTTTTTTTTTTAATGCTTTTTTTGAAGGAATTGTAGTTGGTTTGTTCAACTTTCCCAGGGGGTTGAAGTTTCGCTTCAGAACTCCGCTCATGGAGCGTTTGGGTTTTGTTGGGTAAGGCTTGATGGGCCTCAGTCAACAAAAGGGAGATTCCCAGATTCTGAGTTTGGAATCTCTGGGTTGGGAGTAGCCAGAAGGACACCTTCCATACCCATCTGTCTTGGGAATAAAGGAAACCATTTTCTCCAGCTCCCCAGTTGTTTTTTTTCCTCGGTAAAGTTTGGTTTAGTAGGAAAAAAAGTGGATTTGCTTTTCATGTGGAGATTTTTTCCTTATCTTGGACTTAGCTAAATCCCTGGAATTGGACAGGGCTTGGAGCACGCTGGGATAGTGGAAGGTGTCCCTGCCTGTGGCAAGGAGTGGAATTTGATGAACTTTAGGTTCCCTTCCAACCCAAAACATTCCATGATGGGAATGGGATCCCCTTGGCAGGAATTTCACATGGCACAAATGTGGTGGGAACACAGCAAATCCTGCAATTCTGGTTGGTTCTGCTCCTTCCAAATGGGATCCAACTTTTGGCCGACACCATTCAGAGCCTGCTGGAGGTGTTTCCACAGCCACCAACTTCTCCAAATCTTGGGATTTTAATCCCAAAGGCAGCTCTGAAGGAAACCAGAAAAAATTGTTTGGCCTCAAATGAGTAAATTTGGTTCAATTTATTAATCAGGATTTGGATCCCAGGCATGAACATTTATTCAAAGGCAATTATTTTGCCAGGACTGGGGCAGTTGGAGTGGTTTTAGCAAACCACAAAACTGAAAATGAGTCCTGAAATGATTTTATGATGTTTTCCGTTTCCCGTTCCTCCTTGTGCTCTTTTAGGGTTTATCCCACTCTGCTAATTTATGGTGGATTAAGGATGCTGGAAGTAACGCTTTGACTTTTCTTAGTCTTTTAAAGTTAAAACCGAGTTTGTTTAGGAAATAAATTCTTTGCCACTGCTCTCAGAGCAGTGGCTCTGTTGTGCTCCCGAATCTCAGCAGCACAGATGGAGTGGAAGCCCTTGGGAACTGAAAATGCTGAAAAAAACTGATGAAATGGTTAAAAAGGAGGCTTGGATTTCACTGGGAATGTGAATAGAGGCAAGAAATTGGGCACTTCTTAGGCATGATTGGAAAAAAAAGCCCAATAAATAACTGCAAGGCAGGAATGTGGCAGTTGTGTGGAGCTTTTGTTTTGGGGGGAATAATGGGCTGTTGTAACCCATTTTTAGCTGGTTTATTTCTGGTTCTTCATGCAGGAAAATAGAAATGTGCTGGACTGGGGCTGCCGAAAACCATTGGTATGCTCAGAAAAAGCTTTTCAGTGCAGCATTTCAAGCAGCCTGGCTTGAAAGATTTATTCTGACCCCAGAGCCTGCAAAACCTCCTTTTTTTTTTCCTGTATATTTGGAGCCAGATTGGAGGAGATGAAAGCCAAATAAATCACACTTGGAAAAGGGGTTAATTTATAGCATCTAGGCCAACGCGAGGCAGATGTAACCTGCCAGTCCCTTCAAAATAAATAAGAAGTGACAAGGCAAATTGTGTTTGTGGGGAAGCAGAGCTGAGTTCATGCTCCTCTCAGCTTCACCACCTCGAGATTTTATTCAGGGCCAGATCATATCCAGAGAGCAACACAAAGCCCGTCCCGGGCTGTGGCTTCAGAAAACCCTGCCAGGGCTGGGAGCAAATAAATCAAACCAGAGCCGTGAGCGGCAGAGGCTGAGGAGCGTCCCCGAGGGAGGAGGAGGGGGATGAGCACAGGGAGCTTCTCCCTCCCTGGAGCAGCTGTTGAGGTGCCAGAGGTTCCTCCAGGACACTCCTGAGCCCTGCTGGGTCACGGCCTGGCCTGGCCAGCTGGGGACAACCCAGGAGTGGCTTTTTCACGGTGGCGTGGGCTTCCCAAGGCAGGGTGGGATGATCTTTGTGTTTGGCAGGTTCCCAGATTGCAAAGGAGGGATGGAGTGGGATCTTCTTCTTCTTCTTCTTCTACTTCTTCTTCTTCTTCTACTTCTTCTTCTTCTTCTACTTCTTCTTCTTCTTCTACTTCTTCTTCTTCTTCTACTTCTTCTTCTTCTTCTACTTCTTCTTCTTCTTCTACTTCTTCTTCTTCTTCTACTTCTTCTTCTTCTTCTACTTCTTCTTCTTCTTCTACTTCTTCTTCTTCTTCTACTTCTTCTTCTTCTTCTACTTCTTCTTCTTCTTCTACTTCTTCTTCTTCTTCTACTTCTTCTTCTTCTTCTACTTCTTCTTCTTCTTCTACTTCTTCTTCTTCTTCTACTTCTTCTTCTTCTTCTACTTCTTCTTCTTCTTCCTCTTCCTCTTCTCCTTCTCCTTCTCCTCCCCCTCTTCTTCTTTCTTCTTCTATCTTCTTCCTCATCTTCCTCCTTTTCTTCTTCCTCCTCCTCCTGCTTCTCCTCTTCCTCCTCCTCTTCCTGCTTCTCTTTCCTCTTCGTCTGTTTCATTATTATTACTCCGCACCATTAACCAGCGACAGAACAAGAGGGAGCGGCCTCAGGCTGCACCAGGGGAGGTTGAAGTTGGATAATGGGGGGAAATTCTTCTTGGAAAGGGCTCTCAAACACCGCCCGGGACAGCAGTGGAGTCACCATCCCTGGAATTGTCCAAAAACCATGGATGTGGCTCTTGAGGCCATGGGATAGTGGTGACTGTGGGGGCAGATTGGCAGCCAGATTTGAGGGTCCTGAAGTTCTTTTCCAACCTGAACAATTCCATCATTCTCTGTGCCCCTGGGGAGCTGTTTAAGATTAGGATTACCTAGAACTAAGTTTACCTGACAAGTCCTGGTTGAAAATTTCTCCTAATTTTGGGAAGTTTGACCCCCTTGAGCTGGAATTTGCTCTGCTGGGAGAGCCCTGGGCTGAATTTGTCCCCAAAGTTGTCTCCAAAGAGGGTTTTTTAGGCAATATTTTGTTCCTGATCCATTAAATTCTCTAATCAGGGCTGGATACACATCCGTGTGGGATTCCTTCCTTAATTTCCACCAGGAATCTCTGTCCACAGCGGATGGGGCTGGCTTTGCAGGGCTACAGATTTGATATTAAAATTCAATATTTCAATTATTCATCACAGCCCTGGGTAGGACTAAACAAAGCTCTAATGGCATTCCATGGACTTAATTCCTTTTATCAACCAAATCCTGATCCCACCAGTGAGGGAAGACAGTTTGGAATATTAATTCTGCATTGTTCTGGCCTGTGGAATTTTTCTGCCGTGGGATATTGCGTTAATTAATGAGCTCATCTTTAATTATTTACTTTGTCTTACATCACCCTGTCAGCGCTTCCAGGCAAGTGCAACATCAAGCCAATCAAGGGCTAATTAGGGAGGGTTTAATTGTTAGCTTGTGATCAGAGCTTTCCCTCTCCTTGGAGCTCTTGGAGGCTCTTTGGAGCTGGCGGTGCTGGATTGAGAGCCCAGAAAACTTGAAAATCCAAACACTCCTTCCTTGCCAAGGCCTCGGGAAGGGATTATCCCCATCCATGGCAGCGCTCCGGTGGTGCCAGGAGTAACTGAGGCTGGAAAAGACCTTGGAGATGATCCAGTCTAACCTTCCACCACTAACCCATTAACTCAGGTACCTCACATCTCCTGCCTTCCCTTCTGTCAGAAAACTGGGATTTGAGGAGATGGACGATGGATCACCCCTTCTGATGATCCCAGAATCCACCTCTGGAAAGAGCTCTTTGGAAAGTCTTTTTTTCTCTCTTGAAAAACATCAAAATTCAGCCCAGGGCAGCCCCAGCAGAGCAAATTCCAGCTCAAGGAGGTCAAACTTCCCAAAATGAGGAGAAATTTTCAACCAGGACTTGTCAGGTGAACTTGTCAGGTGTTCAGGGAAGGGGACAAGATGGGATTGCTGGATCTCAATCCTTCTTTTCCTGTCAGCAGCGAGGAGAGGAAAATGGAGTTAATTCATTCCATCCCGAGGCTGGAGGATTGAATTCCAGGATGAAGGGACAGGGTGGCTGAGGTTTTCCCTCTGCTCCGGATTTACGAATCCTTCCTGCAAGTCTGCCCTCAGGGGAAAAGGAAAATAAAGGGATTTCACCCCAAAAAGTCATTGCTGGATGTGATCCAGAATGCCAGAAGGGTCTGGGTTGGAAGAGACCTTAAATCCCATTTTCTTCCACCCCTTTCCATGGGCAGGGACATCTCCCACTATCCCAGGCTGCTCTGACCCCAATGTCCAACCTTGGACACTTCCAGGGATCCAGGGACAGCCACCAGAATGGGGAATTCTTTGGAAATCTGCATTTCAGTCCATTCCTGGCTGCAATTTGGTTTGGTTTGGTTTCTCCCTCTAAAATGATTCTTTGTGGGACGTGAGGGAATTGTGGGCTGGCTCTGGAGTGGTTGGAGCAGCCAAGAGCTGTTGGATTTGTCAGGGAATTGGGAGCCCACAGCTGGGAAGGGACAGGGATAAGGAGGCTGAATGCCAAGAGGAGAGATCTGCAGCTTCCTGGGAAACCTTGGGAAGCCTTGGAGGGCCTGGTTGGAGCTGGGATCCATGGATGGAGCCTGGGTGGACATGGACAACTCCAGGTGTGGGAATGCTCAGGAATGCTGTGATTCCCGTGGGCTTGGAGTTGATCCAGAGGCTGCTTCTGTTCCTGGTGTTGCTCCAAAGATTCCAGAGCTGCACCCTGTTCTGGCTGCCTTTCCCTGTGCTCTGATCCCGTTTTTCCAGGAGCTTCCCGTCCTCAGAGGCCACATTTCCCTCCCCGTGCCTGTGGTGATGCTTTATTATTGATTATTTAATTGATTATTACAACTCCAGGCCCACATCCCATCCCTTTCCCTGCCATCCTTCAGGAATCGGGTGTTTGGCACTCCCTGGCACGTGACACCACTTCCCCCTTCCTCAACTGCCATTCCCATGGGATTTCTGCAGGATTCCCATGGAGTTTTCTGCAGAATTCCCATGGGATTTCTGTAGGATTCCCATGGGATTTTCTGCAGGATTCCCATGGGATTTCTGTAGGATTCCCATGGGATTTTCTGCAGGATTCCCATGGGATTTTCTGTAGGATTCCCACTGTGGGCACGTAAATTGCCACCTCCACACTGAGCCAGGGATTTCTTTGGAATTGTGGACCCAATCCCTTCAGGAATTGCTTCCCGCCAGGCACACACCTGTAGGGTGTGCGTAGCCATACAAAAATGAAGGCATGGAATGCTGGCAGGTTTGGATATCTGGGAATGGGAGCTTCCCAAACCTCACCTATCCCAGTGCGGGAAGCGGGAATCTCCAGCTCCTACTAAAACTGGATTTATTTATCCCTCAAGGCAGCTTACGGCCCCAAAATGCTGGAAGTGGAGCTGAGGAACACCTCGAGCTCAGCTCCTGGGATCGGTGGGATTGGGAATCCCGTGCAGGAGCAGCAGGAATTGCAGGAAAAGAGGGACGGGAGCTCTTGCACGGCTCAGCCAGCAGATGTCACGTTTGGGTATCGCTGGGGAGGAGTTGGATCCTCGGGAAAACCCCAGGGAAAGGGAGGAAAGTCGGGAAGGGCACCTGGAGAAGGAATCTCATGGATGCCACTGGAGCATTCCACGTTTTTCTTTCTTTGGGAAGCTGGGTTTCTGTGCCTGGAATGCGAACCTCTAAACCCATTGGAGATGGACGGACCTCAGATAAATTGAAATCTGTGCCCCAATTAGGCATTAAAAAGTTCGTTTTTATTCCCAAATCATCCCTTCCCTGCAAGTTACAATATATTAACAATTCTGTAAAGATTTTGGGAAGAGATTTTTCTGGGAAGGGTGGGAAAGTCTCATCCCCAAGTTCCCGGTGGGAGCAGCAGGTATGGAGCTGTCTGTCCCCGAAATTCCCTGCAGCAGCTGCCTCCTCCACCCATTGGGGAGATTATTTATTATTAATATTTTAATATTAATAGACTTTATTAACTTCAACCCTGCTCAGCCCAAACAATTCCAGACCTTGGAAGTCACTCCTGGAAGACGGGGAAGGCCCTGGAGTCAGTCCTGGGGGATTAAGGGAAGGTGACATCTGCATGAACATCCTTAAGGTCCCTTCCAAGCCAAATAATCCCCTGATTTTCAGCTCCCGTGTTTCTGGGGAGGCTGGAGGTGACTGGGATGATCCAGCTGCAGGATTGGGATGAGGAGCAGATCCAGGAGGAGACAGATGTGGCCTTTCCCAAATGCGAATAAACAACAAAACATCTTCTCTTTCTTCCTGCAGCCCTTCCATAAAACAGAGATCCTGGAATAAAGCAGAGCTCAGGAAGGGGCAGCACTTCCCATAAACTCCTTGTGCCCCACTATTGTATAAATCCTAAATAAAACTCTGCGTTTAACTGTGATCCCACAGTTAAATCCAGGGTTTTATTTAGGATTTACGCTCTCCCAGCATTTTAAAGATGGAAAGGGCTGGAGCTGAGGTTGCCAAAAGGGGAGGCATTTATAAATCCCTGATTTTATTTCCTTTCCTTAAATGTGATAAAGTGGGAGCTGCTCTGCTCAGTGCTCACAGCCAGCTGCTGTCACCAGCAGTGCCACAAGCTTGGGACAGAGCTGCTGCAATTCCCGTGCATCAAATTCCAAGGAATTGGCAGAACTTAGTGGGAAGATAAGGAGGAAACAGATCAGGAAATGATTCCTTGAATGCTCCATGTCCACGCAATTCCCACTGTTTGTTCCTGCAGGACAAGGGAGCCAACACCAGCCCCACCCTCTGGGATCTGGGACATTCAGGGACGTAGGTTTGGGGCAGTTGTGGCATTGCTGAGATCCCTGTGCTGCTCTGCTCTCATCCCAGCTGGAATTTGCAGTGCCCAGTCTGGCAACAATTCCTTTGAGGGATTATTTTTCTTAGGGATAAATGGCTGAGTGATCCCAAGGAAACACAGGAAGAGGAATCCTGGCTGATCATTTTCTCTAAAAGGGACCAGCTCAACCTCTTTCCCTTCATTTTAGAAACTAAAATTCCCAAGTCTTTAGGAATAAGGAATGTGGAATCCAAGGATGCAGATGTTTACAGATGCAGCTTTTATGGGCTACAAATGGACAGCTGAGAAATTCAGGTGTCAGAAACAGCCGGTCCTGAGCCAGATTGATGCTCTGAGATCTGAGGATGAAAGAGACGGGAACACTTCAGGGAAAGCTGGGCTGAGGAAGCCACGCAGCCAGCAATGAAACCCTCTGGAGATGTGGAAAACAGCTCCGGGTTGGAAGGCGGGGTGGGAAATGGTCACTGAGAGAGGGATCCTTTTCCTGAGAGTGAAATCAAACTCCAACACCAAGATCTGCTAAAAGGGAGAATTGGGACAGGAACCACTCTGCCTCCTGCATTTCCATCCCAAGGGGTGAGGATCAATGATCTTGGAAGTTCCGGATTAGGACACTTCAGTCTGTCTGGTAAATAAAAGGGAATTGGGGGGATTGCAGAGCTGGGAGGGGGATGTTGTTTCCTTGTTTGTAACACCTTGAAACCCGGGGACAGAGAGAGAGGGACTTTGGATAAAGGTCTGGAGTGCCAGGACAAGGGGAAAGCCTCAATCCACTTCTGTTCAGGACATTTCTCCAGCTTTTAGATCCGAGTGGAGCTTGGGATGGAGCAGCTGAAGTGACTTTTCCGTTTGCTTGGTTTCTCTAATTCAGTCTCACGGTGATTTCATCCCGTTTTTGACCTTACACTGGTCCAGGGCTGGTGGGAAATGTTGGGATGTTTGGATGCACTGCCTGCAGGGATTGAATGCTGCACAGCAAATGCTCATGACTGAAAATGTTCCCCTGGAGAGGAGAAGGCTCCAGGGAGAGCTCAGAGCCCCTGGCAGGGCCTGAAGGGGCTCCAGGAGAGCTGGAGAGGGACTGGGGACAAGGGATGGAGGGACAGGACACAGGGAATGGCTTTTAGCTGGAAAAGGGCAGGTTTAGGTTGGATATTGGGCAGGAATTCCAAAAGGAAGGATTTAAGGTCCATTCCAATCCAAACCATTCTGGGATTCATCATCTCTTCATTTCTCTTCTAAACTTAGTTGGCCAACACTGCTCTGGTGGGGTGGTGGCCAGTTTGGGGGCGTTTTTCTGAAATCCCAGAATCCCAGGATGGGTCAGGCTGAGCAGCCCCAGCTCCCTCAGCCTTTCCTGGACACGGGGATGCTCCAGGCCCTTCCTCATCCTCACATCCCTCCTCTGGAGCAGATCCAGGAGCTCCAGGTCCCTCCTGTGCTGGTGATCCCAGAGCTGAACACAGGATCCTCAAGGATGAAGACTCCACAAACTCTGGCTTTGAGGTGGGAAGCCCATTAGGAGCTGAGATCCCAGAAACCCCCCACATTCCTGTCATCCCACCTCAAAATGTTTTCCCACCCCCAAATCCACATCTTCCCAACCTCCAGGCTCCCCACCACGAGCTGAACTTCCTGTGTGGCACAACCCAACTTCCGCTTGCGTTAAAAACTCTGGGAAGCCTCGGTGAAAAACAACCCAAAAACCTCCTCACATCCCTCCACTGCCATCACATCCAGGAGCTGCAAGTCCCTCCTGTCCCAGGGATCCAGAGCCAAGAACTTTGGGGCCAAGGGACATTTCCAAGTTCCCCGTGACCCCCACATTTCCAGAAGCTTTCCCTGCACTCCCAACCACAGCCTCACTTCCCCAAGTTTCCAAGGGAAGCTCTCCCTTGCGTTTTGCTGCTGAATTTCCAGCCTCTCCATTCCCGGCGTTGTTTTCACAGGGATTTGGGATAATGCAGCTCTTCAGGGCGCCTCATTATTCCCCCAAAGGTGCTGGTGCTGTTCGAGTGCCCCTCTTTTGACAAGTGGCTCATTACGGCTCCTCTCGGTCCCCCCCCAGAGATCCCATTATATCCAGCAGCAGTGGGAGTGGGAAGAGGATAATTTGCATCCAGCATGAGCTTTTCCCATTATTCCCACTCCTCAGGAACGAGGAAAACAAATCGTCTCGACCGCTGCTCCCTTTTTATTCCCTTTTTTCCAGCGGCGGTTTTGCTTTGCTCCCTCTCCTTGGAATATTTTTCTTTGCTCCTCCACTCCGGGCTAATTGAAGGTGCTGCTTCCCCAGGAACTTGGGAAGAATATCTTGGCTAAGAGGGCTTTTTATCCTTGGAAAAGAAAAGCGTGGTTGGAGAGAGGAGCTGGATCAATGAGTGCCACGTTGGTGTTTATTCCCGGGATTTTGCCTTTGTTCCTTTGCATTTTGGGGGGTTTTTAAAGACATTTTTTCCTCCTCACTGCTTTGCTGCTGATGGAAATTGTCCGGTTTGGAATTAGAAATGCCTCTCATCCCTCTCTATTTCCACCTGGATCAGGGACAGTTTTGAGGAGAAAATCCCTAAATTCTGCATTTGCTTTGTCACAAACTGCTAAAATCCCAATTAAGGGAAGGGAGTAATGAATCCATACCCCTCCCATATTCCATGTGACCGGCAGGCCATGTTTTCCCAGGTTTTTCCATCCCTTTTCCGATTATTCCCACTGCCAAATCCCTGCAGAGGTACAGATGGAAGTAGAAACTTGGGGAAGTGGAAAATCCTCATCCTGCTTTGGTTTTTCCCTGTTGAAAAGCGTCTTTTGGACTTTTCCAGGAGGAGAACACATGGAAATACTTTGTTTTTCTAGGTTTTCCCTGATTTCTGGATATTTTGAGTGGCAAAACGGAGCACAGCACAGCCTGGATTGGGTTTGCCCCCATCTCATTTCTTATGGATGGGGCAAGGATGGACCTGTCTATGAAAGATCTTGGAATCATGGAATGGTTTGGGTTGGAAAAGGCCATGGGAAGGCCTTGGACAATTCCAGGGATGGAATATGCACCCCATCCCTCAGCAAACCCTCTCCTTGGATTTAAGTCAGCATGAACTCAAATTGAGTGGATTTAGGAATGTTCTGTCCCCTCTTAAGGAAATCATGCTTAGTGTTTCCCACATTTATGAAGGATGAAGGCTCGGATGTGCTGGTGATCCTCTCATTTTTCCCAATTCCCTGGGAGATTCCCTTTCCCTGCCCTGTCCAACCACAACTAAACGATGCCCTGTAAGATCATGCACCTCTCCAGGTGCTTCAGGACAGCTCCAGAGCCTTTCCTCTTGGGAATGTGGAGAGAAAAGATGGGATGGGGGCAGCAGCAGCCACTGGGAATATCCAGATCCTATTCCCAGCTCTGGGATGGTATTTCCTGTCATTTGTTCCAGTGCTGGAGTCTCCTGTTGTCAGTTAGGGGGGTTTGGGGCTCTGTTTTGGCAGCAGAGATTCCAACCTGTCTTTTGCCAGGAATTTTTCCTCTTCCATGTCCACGCACAGAGGAGGGAAATAATGATAAAGGCAAAGCACAGCCATGAATCCTTAAAAAACCTGGATGGAGGAAAATAATCCTAAAATGTGGTTCTGGAAGAAAATTGAACAAAACCACTCCAAACACCAGGAGAGGGATGGGTGAAGTTGGATCTTAACCCTTGGATCCTGGGAATGAGGGGNGCTATGTTATGTTATGCTGTGTTATAATATTTTACATTATTTATTTTTATTTCATTTCTTTTTTTAATTTTACTTTATTTATTTTATTTCACTTTTTAAACTTAATTTTATTTCGTTTACTTTATCTTATTATTCTTATTCTTATTCTTATTCTTATTCTTATTCTTATTCTTATTCTTATTCTTATTCTTATTNCCTGGGAGTGACGGGATGGGTGAAGTTGGATTTCAACCCTTGGATCCTGGGAATGAGAGGCTGGCAGAAGTTGGATCTCAGCGCTTGGATTTTGGGAATGAGGGGCTGAATCCAGTTGGATTTCAACCTTTGGATCCAGGAACGAGGGGTTGGATCTCATCCCTTGGATCCTGGGAATGATGGGCTCGCAGAAGCTGGATCTCAACCTTTGGATCCTGGAAATGACGGGTTAGATCTCAACCCTTGGATTTTGGGAATGAAGGGCTGGCAGCAGTTGGATCTCAACCTTTGGATCCTGGGAATGAGAAGTTGGATCTCATCCCTTGTATCCAGGAATGAGGGGTTGGATCTCAAACCTTGGATCCCGGGAATGAGGGATGGCTGCAGTTGGATCTCAACCTTTGGATCTTGGGAATGAGGGGTTGGATCTCATCCCTTGGATCCAGGAATGAGGGGTTGGATCTCAAACCTTGGATCCCGGGAATGAGGGATGGCTGCAGTTGGATCTCAACCTTTGGATCTTGGGAATGAGGGGTTGGATCTCATCCCTTGGATCCAGGAATGAGGGGCTGGCAGCAGTTGGTTCTCAGCGCTTGGATCTTGGGAATGAGAGCCGGCTGCAGTTGGATCTCAACCTTTGGATCCTGGGAATGAGGGATGGCTCCAGCTGCAACCCTTGGATCCAGGAATGCCCAACTGAAGTTATTTCCCGATGATTTCCCTGCGTTTTCCCTCCTTTTCCCGATGGATGGGTGAACTCTTGGCTGGTTGAGCTCTTCCCCAGCTGCCTGGCCATTCCGCGGTTTCCGGTTTCCCTAATTCCATCCTTTTCCCGCAGGAAAAGCCTACGCCCCGGAATTCTACTACGACACGTACAACCCGCTGTGGCAGAACCGGCCGCGGGTCTACTCCTACAGCCTGCAGTGGACGCAGATGAATCCCAACGCCGTGGATCGGATCCTGGCCTATCGCCTGGGAATCCGCCAGGTGAGGCGGGAACCGCCCGGGCGGGATTTGCCTTTGGAGCCTCCTGGGCTCTGGGAGGTCTGCTGGGCCTTTAGGGAATTCTGGTTTGGTTTGTTTTATTTTATTTTATTTTA
>VYZR01103699.1:11887-21937 GCA_013400675.1 Oxylabes madagascariensis
CCCTCTGGCAGGCAGCCTCCCTCCTGCTCTCAGCAGTTATCGACCTGTCGAGTCTCTCCTGGACTTGACCGCACTCAGCTCCAGGGAGAAAGGGAAAGGCAGAGGTAAGAGAATGTCAGCACATGGCCCCAAAGAAAATATGAATTTCCATCATCCTGATTGGGATAATTAACTGAGCAACACCAAAAGTAAGGGATTGCATGCTGGAACGGTGAATATTTAAAACACAAAATAATACCCTCAAACACCGGACTTAATCCAGTCAGACTTCCATGATCACAGTGCACACATCTTTAAATTTCTTTTTTTAATGTAAAATTTGGAGGGGAAACAGCTGTGTTCTTATGAGGACTTTTTCCTTCTGTTCAGTGTGGTTTTGTTCAAAGCACTACACTGCATTTTCCCACCAAGTAAAATGAAAAAACATCTTCTAATAAAGCTTACCTTCCATGCATTTGCATTCATTTCCTTCGCACAATCTCACGAGTTTTTCATCTCCATAAGGGTTGTAAAGTATGGTGCATCTTTTATCTAGAAGATCCAGAAAGAAATAACAAATACATGTAGAAAATCAAAGTCCAAGACGTCAACACTGAAACTTGGCGAGTCAAAAGTCACCTGAGCTTCAAATAAAATGGAGTAAAAAAATCTGTTCAAGATGGAAAAATGTAATTCTCTGGGAGGAATACGGAGCTAAAAGGCAAACAAGGATGTGAAGAGCTGGAACACGTACCTGGTGCATGATATTCATACACAGTGAAGGTGGCAGGGTTCAGCATTCCAACCCGGAAAAGCTCACTGATCCTGAAGCCAACACACAGGAACTTGTGAGCTGGCACCTGTTTTGACAGACACATGAATTAAGGAGCTCTAAAGGAGGCAAAATGATTCCAAGGAGTAAAAGCAGTGCTTACAGTCAGGAAAGGGGTAACATACAGAGTCTATCTGCAGGAGAACGTGCCCATCTTTTATCTCATAATCTGCTATCAGCTGATCAACTCCACTCGCAAGCTGCAGGGCACAGAAAAGGTGAAGAGCAGTGAATATTACAGCTCTGTCATGTAAAGCCAGTAAGAGAAAAGCCATTCTTGAATACTTGCAGTAGATAAATCCTCTGTATTGGCTTCCACTCCACTGACCAGCGCTATGTCCATCACAACATGAGCAGACCCCGACCGGGGCTCCCTCGCGCTGGGCCTGTACCTGAGTTAGATTAAAGCCAATAAATATTAGTTAATTATAACTGAAATGAAAGAGACACATTTGAACGTGATCCCAGAAAAACCTGAGGAAAATTCTGTCAGCATTTAGGCCACAGTGAACTCGTAATGAAGCAAAATAGTCCAGATGAATCAATTCCGATTTAGGCCAATATCACGCATGAAGAAGCTTTTAATGCTTATGTTCCAGGAAACCCCAAATATTACTTGAAGACTCCTTCCCACAGAGATCATGACCTTTGGCTCTAATTCTGTTTACACATGTACCTAGCAGTGAAGAAACAGAAAGAAAAGATCAGGAGAGCTAGTGGAATTATTAATAAGCCACCCCTCAGCTGCACTTACTTTGCACAAGCCTCCAGGCGCCCCAGGGGTTCCCCATCTCCTCTTATGCGACCTGTTTGTGCCAAGCAGAGCCAAAGAATATCAGAACTCTCCAGAGGCAGCAGCCCAAAACTCTCAAAAAGCATTTATGTAGTTGGAAGGTAAGTCTTCACATTGTTTTCATGGCTGTTTTTATAGGAATTCATTATCTAGCCACAAACAAATAACATTTACCTCTCTGGTAATTCAGGTGAAATGACAGCTTTAAGGTTGAATGTAGTTTATTGTGTGTTTGTATTATTTAAACTCAGAATTTGGTTCTGTTCCCAGTTGTAACTGGACTAGAACTCTCTGCACTTTGTAGAACTCATTGTAACCCTGCCCCACTCCCCATAATATTTCTTTCTTCTCAGTCCCCCACCTGTAAAAACTCTTCCACAAACAACTAAAAATGAACCTAACAGAAATAAATTAAATATTAATTCTCTTCACAAAAAGGCAGTTGCTTCAAACAAGGCTAAAAAATCATTTAGCAATTTCTTTTCCAGTTTTGCATTTAGAAAGTGGCAGAATTTGTTTCTTTCTTAACAAAAAACACTCATTAAAAATCCAGGATTTTTCCCCCTCCCTCCCTTGCACTGACCCGAGTAGCAACATTTAAAATTATATTAACCCTTTACCATCATCTCTCTTTGGAACAATCTTCAGTTCAAAGTTACAGGACTCTTCAGAAGTACCAATGGTGTTATACACTGTCTTTACCTGCACACACACAAATAAATCAGACAAAACAGAAACAGCATTAAACAACCCTCAAAACAGGCATAAAACAGTAAAAACTCACACTGGGAAGAATATAAACGAGTCTGATTAATTGGTAATATAAAAATACCAGCAAAGCAGAGCCAATAAATTATTAGCACATAAAGAAATGGGGAGTTCTTGAGCAAAACCACATCATATTAAGAAAAGAGAAATTCCATTTAAAAAACCTGGTTGCATACTTACATTTACTGTAGCTATGCCAGTGCTGCTGCCAGTGCTTACATATAGATCATCTTCCAAAGGTGCCTAAAGAATTGGTGAGAAACAAGAAGTTACACATTAATAATAAAGATTAGCAACAATTCAGGTCAGCTGATCTGCTTGTCTTGCTTACATTTCAAATACATAACAGTCTGCAGAAATATTACATTTAAATGAATATTCAAATATATTAAATACAACAGATTATAAACAAAGTCCTTAAACATTTTCTATACCAAATCATTACCAGCTTGTTGTAAGAAATAATAGCTATTTTAGTTGCTATTTCAAAGCTCAAATAATCATTTACAAAGATGCTAAGAATTCTGGTTTCCCTTTTTAAAGCAATATTATTCACTCACTGTCACAGTTCTTCCCACAAAATTGTCTTCTGTCAGTCTGAATGAGTTCAGGAGTCCACCATTTTTATAGGATACTTTAACACTCATGTCCAAATGCAGCCGCTTGACAAGAAGGGAATATTCAGTCAAGGCCTCAAGGGCATTAATAGTGTCCTGTCAGAAATCAATTATAAAGAATTAACTCCAGAGATTCTGTTTATGAAATCTCAGCTTATACTAATGAAGAGAAGTCAGATTTCCCAGAGACCAAGAATGTCATGGCAATGGAGTCACTTGATACTAATCCCACACACAGGATTCTGATGTTGGCAGTGTGGTCATTTAATTGTATTATCCTCTTAAAATGCTGCTATCACAGAATCATGGAATGGTTTGGGTTGGAAGGGACCTTAAAGGCCCTCTCATTCCAGGGACACCTTCCACTGTCCCAGGTTGCTCAGCTCCATCCTCCCTGGTCTTGAATTTCCAGGGATGGGAAAAAATGTATGAGATTTTGGTACTTGAAGAATGAGGACAAAATATGTAAAGGCACACCTGAGTTGAATAAAATCCTCCCCCATGTCTCTGTTCTTCAGAGAGCCATTTGATGATGGGCTTGGCATAGTTTTCATCCCCTCTTAGCAAAGTAGTGAGCAAGGCATAGGCTGTGGTTTCAACCATTTGTGCAGTGACAGAGCTGGGGGCTGGCTGCTCTTGTGTTTGGGAAGCATCTTTCCAAAACCTGTAGATGGGAGGGTCACCTGCAGGAGGAGAAGAGGGTTCAGATGCAAGCACAGCAGCAGCTCTGCTACACCAGGTGAGGCACTGCCAGGGCCAGGAGACGGGCAGGAATCCACTCTGCACCTAACAGGGATGGAAATGCACTTCTCCTACACTAAAAATCTGCAGTTT
The DNA here is from genome assembly GCA_013400675.1 of Oxylabes madagascariensis. Lineage (NCBI taxonomy): Eukaryota > Metazoa > Chordata > Aves > Passeriformes > Timaliidae > Oxylabes > Oxylabes madagascariensis. The sequence continues at coordinate 15,711 of VYZR01103699.1, forward strand.
GTAAGGTGGTGAGCACAGATGTGATGCAGAGCAGCTGGTGAGGACAGGGCTGGTGTCCTAGGGTGACTTGATGGTGCCTGTATCCCCAGCCGTCTGTTCTGTTTGTGTTGGATATTGTGTTTGTACCTTTCAGACTGGTTCTGAGAGTGAAGGGGGAGAAAGAGAAGCGTGAAGTTTGTTTTCAGAAACTGCACTCACTCCTCTGCATTCTGCTCCTGGAGTGTGTTTGCCTGCAGCACGGACAGACAGCAGGACAGAGACCTCCCTTGCTTTTAGTCAGTTTGGCTAGCTGAGGCAGAGAAGTTCCCTGGACTGTTTTTTTTTAATCTTTTTTCTTGGGACTGCTTAAACCTATTCTGGACTGAAAAACCCAGAGGAGCACCAGGAGCTCACACCTGTGGCCCACTGGAGCCCAGGACAGCATTTTCCAGCACCAGAGGGACTGATAAGAGACTGAGAGAGCTGAGCTACACCCACAGCAAGGACTTTACGAATTTTGCCATCTCTCTTCAGAGGAACAGGAGATTTTATTGTTTCACATTATTCATACTTTATGCTTGTGGACACTTTGTTAAATAGTTTTTTCCAATTTTCTCTAAGGAGATTTTTTCCTGGACCAACTGGCAGGAGGGGCTGTTTGGGTTTGCTTCCCAGAGAGACCCCATTTGGAGGTTTCCTCTCAGATTTAGATGTCCTAAAGCAGGACAGCAGGTCAGGAGCAGGGAGAATGGAGCAGTACCTGTAGCCCTGGTTTAATGTTTTGGTTTTTGGGAAATTCCTTTCCCAGGAAGCTTTCTGTAAACAAGAGAAATGTTTTTGTAACTGTACCTATGTTTATCCATTCTTTCTCACAGGAGAGGTTTCTTGACGAACATCTGTTTTAACCAATGTGATTGAAGAGGTTTGCCTTTGTTTCACCAACCAAATTGTTCTGTGTAAAATACTATATAAGGGGGTCACATCTCAAAAATAAAGGTTCACCTTTTCCAGCCTTCTGATGAAGAGTCTGTGTGGTTATTTGATGCTCAACAGCGACAAGTACCTTTGACAAAGGCCTCTTTCTTCACGGCAGAGAACGCTTCTCGTGCCGCGCGGTGGTCGGGGTCCACCAGGGCCAGGGCGTAGGCGGTGATGGCCCTGGTGAAGGGGCTCTGGGCCAGCCGCACGTTCTGCACCAAATAATCCCCTGCTCTGCCCTTGGCATCGTGGATTTTCTGCAAACATCACAATCAAATTCAGCAATTCAATCAGAATTCAGCAGTCAAAACTTGAAAACCAGGAATATTCCCAAATGCCCAGGCAAACAACATCAAGCTTTGAAAAGGAACGGGTGCAAACTCTTCATCTTTCTTTTGTTACCAAAAAAAAAATCTGAGCTGGACCTAAACTTTGTGGTTTCTTTGGTTAAATGAGAACATATTCTATTCCCATGAATAAAGCTGAGGAAAGCTTACAATCAGATCACACTAAAAGATACCTCTAAATTGTCCTTTAAGAAATTAATCCAAGTTTCCTTAAGCCAAGGCAGGAAATCCTTGGGAAAGGACATATTTACAACATCTCAGGAAGGAGAAACTCCAAGATTCCTTTAGATGTATCTTTACACCCAGCAGATTGACCCTAAAGAAACGCACCTTCTCTGTCAAGACTATACAGATATATAATGTCTTCTACAATATCTTCTAATAAATCCAGAAATTCCGTGTTGTTCCTTTGCTGACTTTGGAAGAGAAATACCAACAAAGCAAATAAATCTGAGGAACTGAAAAAAACCTCTTGATTTTTTTAAACAAATGTTAAAGAAAAGGGAAGAAATTAGAAGCCCAGAACATGCCTGCTGGCAGAAATAATGTTTACCTGAGTAGGACATATTTTCATTGACTTGTCAATTCCAATAATAGAAAATGCTGTGAGATACAAAGATTTTTCTTTAGCTTCTTGAGGTAATGTGCCCTACAAAAATCAAATAATAAAAACAATGAAACAGAAATTAAAGTTCATTTAAATAAATAGAACTTCTCACTGTTTAGTTGTGGAAACAAATAGAAATTCCTGTAAAAAATATCAGTTTAGTTAAACCTGAAAATACATGGACTCTTTGGAAGGTAATAGCTTATTTGTTAAAAAGAAACCAAAATATATGAATTTATTCACAAGCCAGGACTATGAGATTGTGAAATGAACCTAAACATTCTTTTTCTGAATATTAAGAAGTGGCAAGCAGCTACTTTTTGTGGGAAAACAGAAGGGATTGCAAGACTGTGCTGGGCTTTATACGAATTTGAAATAAAGAGAAAAGTTGTCCTGAATGGGTGAATTTGATGAAATACAGCCTAAAATATCTTGCACTGCTAAAACTCCATCTCCTGGTGCCTTCAGCTTTTACAGCCTAAGCACGGAAAATGTTTGGGTTTCATACCTGTAGTTTCACTGGTTGGTATTTCGAGAATTCACTGAACGACCCATCTGGCATCTGACAGTTGTCAATCAGCCACAGAAGGGAATCACAAACAGACATCTGATGGAGATCAATGTATTTATTCACTTGTCCAAGAATCCTTAAAGCAAAAGCTGTCAGCCTGCCAAGGGAAGCAAACGGATCCTATTTGTTTAGATTGGCAGGTGCTCCCATGCTGCAGAGGGCACACACAAATTCACAGTTTGGGATTCTGTATCCTACACACTCCCATGGTTCAAAGGGATAATGAAGATTAATTTTCAATTTAACTCAACAAATGGGCAGTAATTACTGAAATAATTTTAAACCAGGATCAATTCCTGTGTTTCAGGGTATGAACTCATTACATCCCAAAGCCATCTTGGTTGTCATGGTGTGAATTATGGACACAAAAAAAAAGGCTTGGCAAGTGAAAGTAAGGAATCAGAAGATATTATTCAGAGTTGTAAGCACTGCTTAAATCTACCATCTCACTCTTGACTGGTGACGAAAGTATGAAAGCTTACTGAAAATATAAAAGCAAAGGAGTGAAATAAGGCTTTTTCCAACCCAAACCCCTTTCAACTCACCATGTGCTGGCTTGCCCATTCTTCCACATGCTGTAGGAGCAGTCAGCATTCCTGAATGAAGAGATGCTCACAATTCCTAGGGGATACATCAGGCACAAGGAAAATTAGGAGAATGACATTTGCTCCCTCAGATGTATCACCCTTCTCACGATGTGGGTCTAATATCTCTGAGTATGAGAGATTTTAGCCTGCTAGCAGCTGCTAACCTTTTCCCAAGGGGAAATTTCTCAAGAGAGCTTCTTCTCAAAACAATCTTAGCAAACAACTATCTTTTCCCAAAACAATCTCTCCAGGTGGTGTTTTCGCCTTTCTAGTTCTGTTTCTCTGGTTTAACCAATGGGATTATAGAGGTGTCGTTCCTGTTCACCAATGATGTTAAGTCTGTATTGGAACACCTCATAAAAGGTAGTAAGAATTAGACAATAAAAGTTCTCTATGCCTTCTGAAATATATGGAGTCTATCATCTTTTTTCATGTCCTACAACGACACTCACTCAGCAGAACTCAGACAACTCTACAACCCTGAAGCAAGAGAAGCAGCAGATTTTTCTACCTTCTTTCATCTTCCTCCTCATCTGAGTTCTGGAGCTCAGGGTCTCAGGGCCCAGTATGTGCCAGTTATCCGACTCCTCCAGGTAGCGGAACACGTAAAACACGGGGGCAATGCTCATGAGCTCGGCCTCTGCGCTGCCCTTGGGCAGGCTGGTCAGCATCTGCAGGCCCCTGGGGCTCAGGACTGTGGCAATCACTTCACCCATAAGGCGTCCTGTGGAAGGAAAAACCCCAAAATTGGTTTAAGCAACAGATCGTGAAAGCGAATCCAAGGGCAGAATCTTGACTCCTATGAGCGACCCTTCCTTAGGAAGTGTTTAAATTTCTACACTGAAAGGGGACTTGCAAAGCCTTCTCTCAAAAGAAAAAAGGATAAATCAGATGAATTTAATACAAAATAGGAGGATGAAGTACATATGCAGTGCACTATAAGTTTCTATTTACCTTTCACACTGACACTTCTGTCAATTTGTGTTTTAGGGACCAGATTTAGTGGGACTTTGTATCGAAATTCTTGTCGTCTCTTGATGGAACCTGAAATTGAATATGTATATATATATATATATACACATACATATAACACTGCGCAATCTAAATCAACAGATGATTCAGCTGTAATTGACAGATTGAAGGTTACAACTGAGAATTTAGCAATCAAAACTTGAAAACCAGGAATATTCCCAAATGCCCAGGCAAACAACATCAAGCTTTGAAAAGGAAAGGGTGCAAACTCTTCATCTTTCTTTTGTTACCAAAAAAAATCTGAGCTGGACCTAAACTTTGTGGTTTCTTTGGTTAAATGAGAACATATTCTATTCCCATGAATAAAGCTGAGGAAAGCTTACAATCAGATCACACTAAAAGATACATCTAAAGATTCCTTTAAGAGATTAATCCAAGTTTCCTTAAGCCAAGGCAGGAAATCCTTGGGAAAGGACATATTTACAACATCTCAGGAAGGAGAAACTCCAAGTTTTTCACATTAAGAAAAGCTTGATTATCAAGAATCAAGATCAGGAAAAAATAACACAAAGACACATCATCAATTCTCTTACCATAAACACCCTGTGGATCTAAAGTGAAACCTGCATGGAGTTCTTTCTTAATGCCTTCTGGCTGGGATCATTATGAGGAAAGAGATAGAAAATGAAAACATTTTTGTTTAATCAAATATTTCAGCTGAAACAATAGGTTAAACCCACAGTATTTTTGCCTTATTTTCTGTAGTTGAGTTTGACTTAACAGTTGTGCAGCTTTCCACATGAATTTTAGTGTTCTAGCTCACACAGTTCTTGAGAAAATTTAACAACAGATTTAAATTAAACCTTAGGAAAGGAAAAAATTGTGTTTCAGTGAAAATCCAAACCAAACAACTTAGAATAAAGTATTCTCCTTTGCTTACGAAGTTCTAATCTATTTTTTTAATACATATAATCTTTCAGTTCTTATAATCAAGGTTTAAAAATGAGTGTGCTCAAATACTCAGCCATTCATTTTCCCACTGCACACACCTCAGTGAATAAAAGGACATTGTGTGATAATATTAAAATAAAGCAAAATTTCTACATTGACTCAATTGAACCCAATTTGAAATTCAAAAATGCTAAAAAAATTGAGATTTTTTTTTGTCCTTACCACAACACGTAAAGTTTTAACTACAATTTCACTGTTCCTGGGGGTCAGCAATGTAAAATTTACAGTGTGAAGACCCAGTTCCAGCGGGAGTATCCGGAATGTAACTGCTGAGGAGGAACCACCATCAAGAGTCTTCAATTTACAGCTCTGCATCCTCGATCCAGCACTTGCAGAATCTCCAAAGGTACAGACTCCACTTCCAGCTGCTATTTTAACACAGAACTGAAAGGTGGAAAGATTTTAATGTTTCATTTCCGTGGCAGGTACGACACCAGAGAAATATCAAAGCCATTGAAATCCTGTTCTGAGCATTCTGTTACTGTAATGCCACTTCTCTGTTTGCAGAACATAACACTGGCTTAAGGACTGAAGAAATCTCATCCAAGGATCTGTTTATACTGGATACTCACAGGAAAAATGCTTTTCTAGTTTATTACGTCAGTGCTTCCACAGGACTCATTAACATGAATTACCTTAATTGCAGAGGCTTTATGGTTATAAACGGATCCTTTTAACTCAATTTGCTCTCCTCGTACCACAGAATAAGGAACATAAATGCTCAAGAAGATATCCTTCTGAACTTTGATTTCCAAAGGTGCAGCAACACAAATACCTGAGAGAATTAAAAACATGAAAGCACAGTGTCTTACCCACCCTTCTGATAAACAAGTTTGAAAAGGTCTTGACACACTTTAATGATGATTTATGATTTTTCAGTGTGTACTTTGAACAGTCCAAGCTGTTCCCAGGTTTCTGCTTCCTGATCCAAGCTGCTCTCACCACTCCTCACACCCCAGTTGACATACCAGGTTCTTTGGGTTTCTTCTTCCCAAAGAAATTCTCTGCTTGGATATCCAAATACCTTGGAAAACCTGAGGTGCCTGAGCTACAGGTAGCAGGACAAGGTAAAGTTGTCCAGGGATGAGTTACTCAGTATTTTTACTTCTTCTTCCTCTCTATGAGCCACTGTCACACACAACAGGCTTTGTTTTCCCAGCCACTGACACACAACA
>VYZR01103699.1:34005-55626 GCA_013400675.1 Oxylabes madagascariensis
CAAATGTGGAAATGGGAGTAATGAAAGCTGGGGAGAATAATGAGACTTTTACTCCTTCCTGTAAATGCTTCTGGGGGGATGATTTGCAATGTTTTTCCAGTATTCAGTGTAAAGAAAACAAATATAAAAATTGTCAATCTTTTCTGTTTAATTTCAGGTGAAAATGGTGTTAACCCAGGGGTTAAGTACATAACTGAACCCCTTATAAAGGGTGTATCAAAACAGCAAAATCTGGCATTTATAAGCTCACTGAATCTTTCTTCCCCAAAGGATGGGGACAAGAAATTTAAGGTAAGTTATTGGCAATAACTGGAAATTAAACTAAGATTAAAATAATTACCGTTTGTTGTTTAATACAGGGGTTTTTTGGTGTTTTTCTTTTAAATAACGTTCCTTTTTATGTATATGAAGGCTGGCCCACTGTAAATTTAAAATCTAGCTTTTCAACACATAGAAGACTGTACCTGAAGTGGGGTTTTAGAATACCACAATGAACTGTGATTAATCAAATATTAGAATACTTGGTATTTTTAATTAATAGAAATCTGCTTTTCTCTTTAAAAAAACACCCAAACCCTATGCTAAGGGATTTTCTGTTCTTTAGTACATAGAAAATTTGGAAAAGTGCTCTAAACTAGAGGTGCTAAACCTTAGTAACAACCAAATAGAGAAGATTGAGAAGTTGGATAAGCTGCTGAAGCTGCGTGAGCTCAACTTGTCCCGCAACAGAATCAGGTAAGAGGAAACACCACGGGGTTTGGAGAGCCCAGGGTCAATAAAGCTGATTTTCCTTTCCTGTTTAAGTGAATTCTCTCACAGGAGTGAACACTTGAGATGAGTTTCCCGATTGGATGTCAAGACTAACAGGCTTTGAGGTCTTTTTAAAAAGCTCTGAGGTATCAGAAGTATAAATAGCTCTGGAAAGTGCTGTCAGTGTACCATGGCTGTGGTTTAATTTGTTTTCCTTGGAAACCAAGCCAGAAGTGCAAGTTTCCAGATACCACAACGAAGAGTGGGCAGGAACCCAATTAAGCGCATTAAAAATTAATTAAACTTTTACTGTTTGTTATTACAGGTAATAAGTTTTCCTTTTAGGAAAGGAAGCTGAATGGGCTTGATCAGGCAGGCCATAAACTCCCTAAATTGCCTTTGAGCTCTTTTGAGAGCCTGGTGTCTTGTTCAAAGCATTGAAGGGTAATGGTTCATGCAGTAGCAAAACTCTTAATTGCTTTTAATTTTTCTGTCAATGAATTATGATCTTTACCATTATGAAACTGCAGCAGCAAAGCTGCCATTTCAGTAGAGACATTTACAATGGGAAGTGAGTAAAACCCCAGGGTTTGTTTCTACACATTGCATTCACACAACTTCCTCTCTCAACAGGAATTGAAATGGGCACAGCAGCTTTTAGCTCCTGCTCTGTTTTTACACTTTGGTTATGTAGAGCTCAATATACCAAAAAACAGCACAGTCACAGGAGCACATCCTGCTGTACTTTGTTGTAATACTCATGGTTTACTTAGTGTTCACACATATTCATAAAAAGTGCTCAAGTAAACAACAGCCTAGCATGGTTTCCTCAACAGTTTTAATGAAAACACTAAAAATGTAGCTCTTCATGCTGTCAGTTTACAGTTGATCCTTCCTTTTTATGGGGTGGGGGGAGGAAACCCCACAAAACAACTTTATTTTGATTCATCTTCATCCGATTACATTCTCGGGAGAGAAAGAGCAAATTTTGCCTATAGACATTAAAATAGTGTTAATATTGAAATGAAGACATACAAAAGTAATGGGTTTGTGACAATGGCAGAAAATTGTGCTGTGATTTTTGATCTTAATTTAGTACTTGTAAGTAGGCTGGTGTAATTTCATTTGAATTGTCCATGGCAGTAAATAATGGTTTTGCTGATGTCTTGATTAATTAATTATGACAGATTTTGTTGTAGTTTATCCATAATGCCTCAGTTTCACTTTAAATTTGCTGTGGTTCAAGACAAATTCCATTTTTTTTTCTCATTTTCAGCAAAATTGAAGGCATAGAACATTTGCAGAACCTACAGAGGCTGAACCTGGCAGGGAATGAGATTGAGCACATTCCTGTGTGGGTAGGGAAGAAACTGAGATCCCTGCGCAGCCTGAATTTGAGACACAATAAAGTGTCCTCAGTAAGTGATTATAGTTAGAAACAGGCATTGTTCAGTCTTTTCATGAAGTGAGCTGGGGTATTTACACTGATTGACTTACTGTGGGTAATTGCTGAGTGTCTTTACACAAACTCTGCTGTCAAATGCAGCAGCTGGGAGCCTAATGAAGTTATTTATCAGAGAAACTCCTGGTGTGCAGGTATTGAAGATACAAACCTGTATTATGTTGTTTGGGAAAGCATAACTTTTTGAGAGGTTATACATCCACAGGCCTTGGTATCTTGAACTTCCAGGATAAAGCTTGGTTGCATTTACACTCTTTGCAGTGGCATTTTTTATAGAGGAAATAATTTGAATTTAAGAAGTGACTTTATTCATAGTACTGTGTATTTTGGTAGGTTTTTAGAGCTTATTCTTTAGCATAATGTTTAAAATAAATCCTTTGGTAGAGACCTAAAACAGAACATTCTACGTAATCAGAAATTCACTCCTGGGAGTTTAATTCTTCTCAGAAGGATGTCTAATCATTGTTTTGTTTCTCTTTGATTTAGCTCCATGATATAGCTAAACTAAAGCCTCTGCAAGATCTGACCTCTCTGTTCCTTGCTGAAAATCCAGTTGCAAGTCTGCCTCACTACTGCTTGTACACCATATTCCACCTGAGGGCACTGGAAAACCTGGATGGACAGCCAGTGACAAACCATGACAGGCAGGAAGCTCTGGAGAGGTTTAATTTAGGTAATAATCTGTTAAATCTAAAGTCAATGACACAAAATTGAAGTTTAGGAAGGAAATGATTTTTCTATTTGAATGTTTCTCTGATTTTGTTTTTCAGAAGAGATAGAAAAATTAGAAAGAGAGTTGGAAAACACAAAAAAGGATATGGAGAACCTGAAACTTAACCAGTCCAAAGTGCTTGAGCAGCTTCAGCATCAAGATAAGCTCAACAAGTCACTAAAGGAAAAGGCTGTGCAACAGAGACAAAGCTTTGAAGAGCTACAGAGGGACTTGGGCACCAAAAACGAGCTGGTAAGATAATCCCTGGCACTAAGGAAATCTTTGGACACAGAGCTGTCAATGTGAGAGTGCACGTGACTGAAGATTTAATTTTAAAACTGAGAGACTTCCAACTCTTTAGAGAGTGATTATTGACCTTCAGTATTCTTTCTGTGGAAAAAGTAAGTATATGGAAGCAGCACTCAGTATCACTCCTGTGATTTATAGTAACTTCTTTGTTTCTAGTAATTATTTATGTATTTCTGTTTAAAATTTTGTCTGTTGATGAAAGGTTAAGCTGCTAAATTGCTGATGTTCTGAATATGTTGCACTGGTCAGATTCTAAAGTGCTGCTGCAGTAAGGGAGAAGATTTCTGCTTTTACAAAAACAAGATGTGTACACAAGTTGTATGTCAGTAATAGCCCTTGATTATTATTTTGAGTAATGCTCACCAGTTTAATTGTATTTTATTCACATCATCCTAAAGCCTTATGTTTGAGTCTCTTTCATTGGTAGCCACAAAATGCAAGCAAAGTCCTACTGACTTGTGAGTGCTGGGTTGTGAATGACCTGATGGGAACTTAATATTTGGATTTTATCCTGTTAGACTTGTCCTCTAAAATTTTATCCTTCAGACTCTCATACCTGGTGCTTCTACAGCTGTTTCTCTGAACACACACACACTAACCAGCAGTCTGCTTCTGAAATGAAGGTTATGGTGTAATGAGATTTAGCAGCAAATACTTTGCAGCCTGAACCCACTCTTCTCCTTTGGATGACAAACTTGGCTCACTTCTGTCTCCCTTTAGCTGGTGTCTGGGTTTGTCACAGTCCCCTTCCTGCAGAGCCTTTGTTCCTCACTCAAGGTAGCCCCACTGTGCCCTGGGTTGCATGGTTGGTTTTATTTCTAGGATGTATTTGCACGTTCCTTGAAGTAGCAACATTATTATGAAGTGTCCCAGTGAGATTTTATATTTGCTGTGGTTTGGAATACAATTTTTTTGATATTTTTTCCCCCTTTTCTCTTAAGCAGAGTTAATTTTTGCATGACATTTATCAGGTTTTGAAATCTTTCTTTAAGCCTTTCTTGTTCTATTTATTTTCCTCCATTAGTCCTGCTTTCCACTCTCTATTGGAATTGTGCTGCATGTTCTCCCTCAGGTATTCAGTGTGAAAAGTTGATTTAAAAAGAGATCACATGATGGACCTTTACTTAAAAATAACCTCAAAACCAATCTAGCACATGGTTAAGATAAAATAAAATACACAGACTTTGTACTCTTGGCAATTGAGATATTTTGGGTTTTTTACAGACCATGAGTGTTAATAGTCCTCATGCTCACTGATAGCAGTAAATATATTTGTTATTTTGGCCTGGATTCTGCTAAAGGATCATACCCAAATTATTGTTTTATCCTAATTTAGGTTTAAAAATAAACTTGTCACTTTGATGTACATAAACTTAAAAGGCCTTTCATGTGATCATTTGTATTCTATTAATTGTGGGGCTTTTGTCTCCTCCTAGTTCACCATTTTAAAATTGCCCTTTGTGATATCCTCGATCCAAAACTGTGCTGTGAGCTTTGTTCCCACATGAAGGGCTGTGCCCTGCTCTCTGTGGAGCTGCACTGTGTGTGACAGTGATGAGTGAGTTCCAGTGAATGACTCTCCCTGGCTTTTGTGCTTTCTTAGCTGAAGCAGAAGACAGTGGAGCTCACCCGGGCTTGCCAGAAGCAGTACGAGCTGGAGCAGGAGCTGGCCTTTTACAAGATCGATGCAAAGTTTGAGCCCTTGAATTATTTTCCCTCAGAGGTAATAATTGTAAAATCATGGATCTTTTCATTGCTGTTTCCCTTGAATTTTTCAACTTGGAAAATAAAAACCTTATTAGTTTTCCTATAATCTAATAGATACTGCTTTGTTAACAGCCCAACCTCTGTCATACTTGCAAACAAAAATGCCACAATGAAATCCACAAGAAAAGTAAAGATCAGTAATCCTTGACTACAAGTAAGTTATGTCTGAGTAACACTTAAGTGCAACAAAGTAATGGACTAAATATAATCTAAGTAAATTCAGTATACTAAGAAAAAGTTCCTCCAGACATCTGCAACAAACTGGTCACACCCCAGTTGGTTTTGTTTGGTTTTAATTCCATTATAAAATAACAATGTTTAAGGCCAAAAATGTTAAGTATAATCTGTTTTCTTCTTATTCTTCTAATTTCAAATTGATTTTCCTTTTTATGCTTGATGGGAGAACTAAATGTATGTTAGGAGTTGACGGCAGCCATAGTTCTGAGATAAAGACTCTGCTTCTTACATTCCAGGAGGTTGAACTTGATAATGTACCTGGTGAAAGTCCCTACATTGGCAAGGCCAGGTACAAAAGAAATATGTTTATAACGGAAGGATACATTGCTGACAAAGCTCAGCAGCTGCAGGTTAGGAAAATGCAACAGGAGGAAGATGACTCCTGTAAGAAACCCCAGCTGGAATCACATCTCCAAAGTCTAGATAAAATACTGCAGGATAAGGAAGAAAAGATTCATTCAGGTAAAACCTTGTTTTTATCAAATAAAGATAAAAAAACATATATATCAGTGTGGTTTATTCCAGTGGTTACATGCTTGACATAGGAATAGAAACCGTGTCAAAGGCTGGAAGTGCTGTGATTGTTAAACACTGGACTTGATGCAGTTTTTGTGTCAAAACTGCTACAGTTTCTGACTGCTGTTATTCTGAGATAAGTCAGGATGAGAGCATTACTAAGCATGAGTGCATTACATGTTATTGAAAGCACAGTTCTAGGGAGGTTTCATATTTGATGTATGAATTTAATTGTGCAGTACTTGTTAAACAAGCTTTGGCCATACTTCCTGAGAAAGCAGAATGTATTAGCTGTGATTATCACTGTGTTAGTGCTGTGCTGATTAATGTCTTCATACACTGCTGTGTGCCAGTGTTATACACAATATTATAATGTGTTTCGTGGGATTGTGGGGCTTGTGTTGGGTTTCTTTTGTCTGCAGCACAAAGAAGATTAGAAGAACTGGGAAGTGAAATTGGAGATGCAGAGCAACGAGTGCTGAAAGTAACAGGGGAACTGCAAAAACTGGAGGATGCTCTGGCTCAGAAAAAAGTAAGTTTTTCCACAAAGAGCAGGGGAAGGTGTTTGAAGCAGTGTTGATGTAAGAAAATACAACTTTTTCTCCCCATTCTTATAAAGAGGCCACTGTACAGACATAAATCCATGTGTCAAGCATCACAAAAATCTTCCAGGTTTTAGAGAGCTTGTTCATAAATCAGCTGTTAGGCCTGCAGTGCAGTTAATGGCATCTGTTCCATGTGTTGCTGCTGATTTATTGCTGACTTTCCCCAGAACCCTTGTGGAAGAACCTGCTGTGTAGGTTGAGTTGTGCAGCTGATAACCAATGTGGCTACAGAATTGGCAGCAAAAATTAATTTATCAGCATTAAACTGAATCAGCATCTTCCACTTCTTCAACTCTCATCAATTATTGCTATTTTTAATTTTTAAACTTGCCTGAAAATCAGTGACCAGGATCTTCTTTATTTAAATGTTAAATATATTCTGGATCATCTGTGTATTTCCAACCTCTCAACCTCCTAATGCTGTCCCCAGATCTCCCAGGCCAGCAAGGAAGCAATTGAACAGCAGCTGAGTGAAAAGTTACAAATCCTGCAGGAACTACGCGAGGAAACCTTAGAACTGGAAAAACAAATAGAGAAACAGAAAAGAGAAATAGGGAAAAATCAGGAAGAGCTCGAAGATTTGCAGAGTTCTCTTGATTCTCTAAATCCTGAGGATCCAAGGCATGTAAGTAAAACCAGAATCTGAAGTTTTCATATACAGTGCAATGGACTAAAGGCAGCTTTAACAAGTGACCAGTCACTTGTGCCTGTTTCATGAGTTATATATTCTTTTGCTGTTTATCAAAGTCATTAACTTTGAATTCAAAAGTTAAAATATCTTTACAGTTAAAAAATCCCACCAAACCAACCAGCTTTGGTAAAACACTGGAACAACTCATTTTCCCAGCAGGTGCTGTAGAGCATGTTAAGAACTAAATTTTTATGCTTTGCACAAACTCACTGCAGAGCCTTGCAGACAATTTCTGTGTGAGAAATCCTTCCTGTACCTTTTTGTGGAGTCTGGCCTTAAAGGTTTTTAAAGATCTGTTTCCAGCAGTGCTTATGCAGCCTGTTTGGTGGGGACTGATGGCCTTTCTCTGCTGTCACCTCCAATCCTGCCAGCCCTGAGAGAATCAGCAAAGCCCTCAGAGGTCACATCCTCCAGGGCTGGGGTGCCAAGGAGAGCTCGAGCTTCCACCTCACTTTGTGATCATCAGGGATGCAGGACTTTTTCTGACTTATTAACTGTGTTCAGGTACAGCAAACACTTCAAGAAATGAAACTGAATTATCTTTATTAGCGTTTTTTAAAAACTTGTATCGCTAAATGAAAGTTTTTCAGGCCTGCTGGATGCTCTTAGGTGAGAAATGAAAGTATATTTATGTTTTGTCCATTTTCAGTCGAGGCACGCAAACACTTGTTTAAAAAGCTCCTTTTGTATTTTTATTCTTAATTTGCATGGCTGTTGGGTGGCAGAAGGGCAGAGCACGTTCCGGGAAGGCTCCCAGGGGAATGGCCGGACCCTGGGCAGGAGCGGAGCCGGGGCAGGAGCAGAGCCCGGGGCTGGAGCGAGCCCGGGGCTGGAGCTGGCCCGGCCCTTCCCGCGGCCGCCCCTCGCTTCGAATCACAACACAGGAAACGCCGTGCGGGCCAACGGCCGGGACCGGGGCTGGGAACGGGACCGGGACCGGGGCCGGGACCGGGACCGGGACCGGGAGCGGAGCGGGCAGCGCAGCCAGGGCAGCAGCTCCCGCCCCGGACCCCACGGAGCCTCCGCTCCATTCCTGCCCGCGCTGAAGCTCCCGGTGCTTTATTCAAATGAATTCTCGCTCAGGGGTGGGGCGTTCTGCAAGTGCTGGCTCAGGAAGGAAAGACAAAGGCAAAGCTGTAAGTGGTCGGGGACTTGTGGCTTTTTGTTTATTTTCCAAACTGCATTTTTGGTGCCGTTCAGTAGCTGCAGCAAGATGGCTCGCTGGCAGCGGCTCGGCTTTTACTTGTTGAATTTCGCTTTTGAAAGCTGCAGGGCAGTTTGTGTTTAGCAAGGTGACAAGTTCAACTGTGCTGATATGGATGTTTAAGTTAACTTCCGGTTTAATCCGTTAAAAATACAAAAAGCTTTCGTTTTACCCATTTACTTTTGTTATGGAAGCAACTTTGTAAGTGTATTTTTTTCTGAGAACTCATATTTAAATTTTCTACTGCTAGCTCTATTTATTTTTTGTGTAGTAAGAAAAACCTGCAGTTAATCATGACAGTATAGTTGTGCATTTTCCCAAGTTTCTGGCATTTGGGCTGTTTCTGAGCAATTTCACACTGGTAAGAAATAACACTTTATTCTGTTGATAACCAAGTTTTTGTAAACAGCTGAAACAATCAGTTAATTCATACTAAATGCATGAAGTCCTTGCCAAGTCTGTGAGCTGTGTGGTGTATCTCCCATAAATATTTTAATAAAATAAGATTTACTTAGGAATATTTACTTAGTAACTGTAAAGTTGGCCCCACTTGCTGTTTGTTCAGAGTATTTTCCTTCAAGTGCTGACCTGTCATGTTCTAAAGCATCATCTGCTCTGAGGGCAATGCAGGATGACAGGATTAAAGGTTCTGGGAGAAATCATGTTTGTTCTCGACTGAGAGAGGAAGTGGTAGAACAAAGTGCAAAGGCAGGAAGAAAGATAGTAGCCATGAGTACTAATTTATAAATGCAGGCTTTATTCAGCCTGGGCAGGGGGTAGCCTGCAGACAATGCTGGTAGTCACAGATTGCTGCTTATCTGGGGTCCTTTGTGGGGCAGGACTGAGGGAAAATAACAACAAGTAACAACCCCCAAAGCACCACAATGTGTGCTGAGCTTGTGGCTTTTCTTGCTGATAGTGAGACACTGCAGAACTGAGGCAAAATCCCAATTTGTTTTTTTAAATCTGTGTTGATGCCCTGTTTTACCTTTCTGTTACTTGACAGGCTCACATGAAAGCTCAAAAAGCAAGTAAAGAGCAGCACCTTGATATGATGAACAAACACTGCCAGCAGCTGGAGACTCGCCTGGATGAGATGCTCTCCAGGATTGCAAAGGAAACTGAGGAAATCAAGGATTTGGAGCAGCAGCTCACTGATGGTAAACTTTCATTTTTGTCTTAAAGTATTTCTTGTACTTAGGGCAACATGACAATTGAATTGAGCATTGTTTTGTTTATCTTTGCTGGAATGAAATACAGAATGGGTATAAAAGTGTTAAAAAACTGTTCTTAACTAATGTAAAAGGAAACTGTGTGTGCTCACCTCACTTCTACCTGATTGGGAAAGGGAAACAGGAAAGCACAAAGAGCTGCAGTCCCTTTTAACTCTTGCAGTGGCCAGGTTAACACAGTAATATTGGGAATCCTAACCTTAAAAACAATATTTGCTGGTAGAGTTCTAGGTACTTGTTTTTACTTATTTCAATGGCAAACATTTGAAATTATGAAGGAGGGCAGTTTGGTAAATAAATGTGGCTTCTTAACTACCTTGAATTCATTTTGCATTCCTGCAGGTCAAATAGCAACAAATGAAGCGCTGAAAAGGGATTTGGAAAGTATTATCATTGGCTTACAGGAATACCTGCAAAGTGTGAAGCATCAGGCAAAACAGGCCAATGAGGAGTGTAAGAAGTTGCAGAAGGAAAAAGAATCTTTGCTGGGAAGATTGGCAGGTCTGGAGGAGGAAAAAAACAACCTGGAAGTGGTTGTCATGGATGCAGAAAATATGAGAAAAGTAAGACTTAATACCTCTTTTCCCAAGTTCAGATATCTAAGAATAAACTTGAAAAAATAAGCTGGTGATCAGATTGGGACTAGGGAAGCACAATGCCTTGGACAAAATAATTTATGATATGGTAACGTGATGAGATGTGCCCACACACCTCAGGAAGAGAATCTGGCCTTTAAAACCAGTGGCAAGAGACATGCATTAGATCTGTGCTTTGTGGGAGGTGGCTCAGAAATGCAGATTTCACCTTGCAGACATCACTGCAAATGGATTTGCAGGTGGGGAATGGCATCAGTGAAATCTGACGTGGGCCAGGGGTGTGTGTCAGCAGCTTGGATCTGTCCTGTCAGATGGCACAGAGCTGTCTGGGCATCCTGATGAGTGGTGTATAGACCTGAACTCCTGGGACAATTCTGTTTCACTTCCAGCTCCACCTTTCTAACCTGAATGTAGATTTTGGGCACCACTGACCTGACCTTGCAGCTGGAAGTGCCACCCACCTTCAAGTTCTAGTGGAGTTCCTGAGTTAAAGGGAAGGGAGGCAGTGGACTCTTAAATTCTGTCTCTGCCATGTACATCCTTCTAAAATGGGTATTAAATTCCAGGAGATTGCAGTGCTGGAGAGTTCACTCCAGGAGCAGAGAGAGATAAATGAGTCCCTTCAAGGTGCTCAGGGGAAGGTCAGCGCCTACGAGGCTGAGCTGGAAGCTCAATTAAGAGAGAGAGATGCTGAAGCCAAGCAGCAAAAAGAAGAATTTGAAAGACTGAAACAACTTAGCCAGGTAAGAACAGAGCTTTAGTGCTGCCAGAGGTGTTATCTACCCCAGGACACCTCATCTCCCAAGTTAAACCACAAACAGCTGCTGCTTTAGGTGTGTCCCCACACTATCAGTTTGCTGGGATTTAGAGCTTTGCTTTGAAGCAAGGTCCAGATGGTTTGCTTGGGGTTGTTTTGTTGGATCTTTTTTAGGTGCTGTCACATTGTTACTGTTTTAAGAAATACATCTGTCGTGTGTTTGGGTGACAGGTTGGGGTTGGGAGTGGGGATATTAATGTGGAGGTTTTGTGGCTTTGTAGATGGAACTGGCAGCCCTGCAGGATGAACTTGAAAAGGAAAGACAACTGTTAGAGAGTGCTCAGACCAAAGCACAGCTGGCAGAAGAGAAGGAACAACAAAATTACAAGCTGCTTTTACAGTTCAAGCAATTGCAGGTGAAGTATTTGTTGTATTAAAAATTCTAGCTTTTATCACTTTGGATTTGTTTGCTTACATTTGTGTGGATTTTTTTTTGTCTATTTTTAGGGAGACAATAATTTCCTAAAACAACAGCTCAAAGATCTCCAGAATCAGCTAAACCATGCAGTTGGTAACTTAATTCATCCTGAGGATGTCATGGCTTGTATAAATGAACTCAGGCAAAAGCTTCAGACAGGAGCAGGAGAGATAAAGTGAGTAAAATAAAAGTACAGTGTGAGATGTGAGCAGGGGCAGGACAAGAGGCAATGGCCCCAGGTTGTGCCAGGGAAGGTTCAGGTTGGATATCTGGGAAATTTTCCTCACTGGAAGTTTTGCCAGGCATTGGAACAAGCTGCCCAGGACAGTGGTGGAGGGATTTAAAACATATTTAGACGTGGCACTTGGGGACATGGGTTAGTGGTGACCTTGGCAGTCCTGGGGGAATGGTTGGATTTGATGAACTCAAGGGGCTTTTCCAACCTAACCTGAACGAATTACACAGCATGTCTCAAATTTGTCATTCATGATTTCAGTATGTGGTATCACAACTTAAAATCACTGTTTCCTGTCTTGGAACCTGGATTGTTTCTCTTTCAGGTGTCCAAATTCAGCTCATATTTTAGGGAAAAGCCTTACAAGTCTGCAGAAAGAATTCAGTGATATCCTTGCTGATGCACAGAAGGAAAAAGAGAAAGCATGGGCTGGACAGAGACAGTTGCAGGAAGAAATGGTATCCCAGCAGGAAAAACTGGAAGAAATACAGGAGAAATACAAACAGGCACGTATCAAACAACAAAAGCAAGAGTGAGACAATTTCAGCTTAGTCTAAAAAATGTAACCTGCAGCTAAAGGATCAAGTTTCACGTGATGAAGCTTTCCTTTGTGTGACAGTGGAGTCTGATTTGATTTTTCATTAATAGTCTTCCTGATTTTTACCTGATTTCTTGGTGAATTGGAATTTAGTCAATGATCTGTCTCAGAGACAACAAAGACTTTCATGACCACTAGAAAAATACAGCTCTGAACCTTCTTGAAAGATCATTATATATATCTCTAATAAAATAACTGAGGCACTCCTAAAATATTACAGTTACAGTGGCACAGTAGTTACCTCTCCTTTCTGTTTCGATGCAAAGTATGCTGGTAACTTTAATTTCCCAGAAACTTAATTAAATAATTAAAACCTGGTGAGTTTTGATTGGAAAAAAATTCTGGCTACTCATTCTAACATATTTTACTTACAGGTTAAAGCTGAAAACAGACAAAATAAGAGCAAGGTCCATCAGTTAGAGGATGAAATTCAACGTTTACATGAAAAAATAAAGAGCATGGAAGAGATTCAGGGCCTGGCTGATCAGCAGCTCCAGGAGGCAGATGAAGAAAAAGAGGCCATTCTTGCTCAGCTGGAGAATTTAGAGAAAACGGTAAGAATGGAGCACAAACAGGAGCACAAATGTTAAATATTACATCTTTATTTTCCTTAAATTTTACTGGTTGTCCTTGCTTTAGATTTTTTTTCTAAATAATAGAAAATGGGGTGGGGAGGAGGCTGAATGAAGGTACATTGTAAAAGTCTGTTTTCCTGCTTTCAGAAAAAGGTAGAAGATGCCAGGGCACAAATGCAAGTGCAGAGTCTGGATAAGGAGCTGAAGGAGCTGCAGAGAGCAGTGATCACCTCAGACAAGCTGGCAGCCACCGAGCTCTCCATCGCTGCCAGTCAGCTCAAGGCTCTGCAGGAGACTGTGCTCAGGATTAACCAGGAGAGAGCTCAGGTAAGTCAGCATGGGGAATTAATTAATTGCTTGTTAATGCCATTGCAGTGGGAGCAGTGCTGATGTCCTTCAAATGAGCTTCAGAGCTTTCTTTTAAATTGTTCTGAGCTGCGTTGGAGCTCCTGCTTTGAGCAGAGTTTGAGGTGCAGCAGATGAGTGAGGAAATTTGGGTAGGGACAGGTTCCTGCTGTGGGAGGGAAAGGGAGGGGGAAGATCATTAATCTCTTATTAACTGAAAGGCAAACAATAGATAATACATTGTTCTCTAAGACAGAAAAACAAAAGAAAGGACTGGAAACTCTTTTTCAAACTGGGAAGCACTTTTGGCTACATTATAGCATCTCCTCTGTACGAATACTGTAAAGTTAAAGGAGAAACAGTATTTTACATATATCTAGAGTTCCAGAACAGTCAGGTGCTGATGCTTCTCAATGGTTAGCTTTTTACAATGGCACATCTCAAGCCTGAGAAATGTTCCTGCAAACTACAGCTCAAATGAAAATCTCAATTTCAGAAGCTTCAGGAAGCCCAGGAGTTCTGTGCTGAGGCAGCTCGTGCTTCCCAGGCTCTTGCCAGAGCAGAAGCAGAAATAGAATTGCTCCAACAACTCTTGAAGGAGAAGGAAGAGCAAGTAGGTTCTTTGTTCTGTGTTATATGATAAAATACCTGTGAGTTTCTGGAAATGTTGTGTTTAGAGGTTCTTGCCCTGCCCTTTTCCCCTCAAGTTTTCCCAAATCACAGTGTTCTTCCCTCCTCTGACACCTGCCCAAGAACAAACTGAAAATCTCACTGCCTGAAGCAGCTGAGTTTTGAGGAAAACCATCACCTGTTCACTCAAACATCTCTCATATGAGGGGATGGGAAGAATGAGTGGGAGCTTTTTGTGATTTAAGCTTCTATTTCAAATAGGTTCTGCAGGAAATGGAGAAAGCTGGTGAGAAAACTGTTGCATCAAACACTCAGAAGTTTGAAATGAACAAGTTAAGTGAAGCTGTGGAACAGCAAAAAGCAGAGATTGACCATTTGAAATGGCTGTTGGATAATATTGGGACAGGTAATTTCTCTTTTCTCTCCACTTCTTGCAGATAGACAGGGATTCAGAAGATGATTATTCCCCATTTCTCACTGTTTGAACTGAGAATCTGGAGTATTGGGAATATCCTTCCATACATGTTTACACAGGATATGTGTCAATGTTCAGTAGTTTGCACTTTTTACAGCTGTTTAGAAAACACTGATTGTGCTGAGCATTCCATTTAAACTGCTCTAGGACATTGTCAGAGCTCTGTGTAAGGAAAATGAGCAGCAGTTACCTGGATCTGAACTTGTATTTTCACAAGCTTAAACCACCAAACCTCCTGTGTATGTCTGTCATTATAGATAATATTTAGTTTGTTTCCCTCAGCAATTAATTTTTTTTAAATATAGTTCCAGCTTGACTAAATAACATTGAGCAAAAAGTTGAATGCAGTATCTATGTACCTATTTGCCTTAGATGACTCTAAAACTGTGCCTAATTTCCAGGTAACAAAGATGAAATTGAGACCTTGCAGGGTGAAATTGCAGCGCTCAGAAATGTGCTCTCCCAGCAGAATGATCACAGCCCCAGTACAGCAGAGCCCCTGAGAAGAGGGGGATACTGGTACTACATGCCATCATCACAGGTCAGGAATAAAAATCCTGTTATGGATTGTTTTGCTTGTGGAAAGCCCTTTGGTGGGGGAAAGTGCATTATAAATTTTGTAGGTTTGGGAGAAATGTAAGAACAAATATTGGCTTGTGTGTAGGGGAAACACTGAAATAAAACACGCACATGTTCCCTGGTAAAGCCCTTTACTGTGCTGATAGAAGTCCAGGGTACATAACATAGGGAGAGAACTGTTCAGTGGGCAGTACTGAAAATCCATCTAGGTAAGGGTTAAAAGGGGATGTTACAAACATTTCTTTCAAAAGAATAGTTGTCTGAATTTAAAACCAATACTGTTAAAATATATTTAGTGCTCTGAAAGCAGCATCATGCTTAGAACTGAGAGCAGAGTATGTGTAGCCTGAAAAATCATTAGAATGTCTACAACAAGTCCTTTATTTGCCATGATTTGTCACTTCTAGATAAACACATGCTGTATTTTTTTCTTTAGGCCTCAACTCCTGCTTCCCACAGCACCAAAGACTCTGGAGTGTGTTTGGGGTGCTCTGGCACATCCCCAGCCAGGAGAGGGGATGCTCAGGACAGCCAAGGATGTTGGGTTTATTCACCAGTCAGAAATAGGTTGTACAAAGCAAGTTCTGGCAGAGGTAAGTCAGGGTCAATCTCAGAATGTCTAGGAGCAGACTAAAGATAGGCTTGCTTAGAGTTCACAGAGAGGTTTTTTTGATGGGCATGAGTGAATATAAATGTTTAGTACTGTTGAATAACTTTGTTTGAGCTACATTTGTTACATTTTTGTAAATTACATAGAATTTAAAATGTCCACTTGAAGACTATCTTTACTGAAAAAAAAATTAAAAATAACATGTTTGGTTTTGTCTCTTTTAAAGATAGAAGAGCAAAAGAAGATGGTGAAGGAAATGCAGGATCTCCTGTCCCTGAAGCCTCTCCCTTTGTCCCACCCCTGGGCACAGTTATTTACACAGCCCTTCCAGATGGGGCCCCTGCACCTCAGGGCGTGGGGGTTTATGCCTCTCCTCCTGCAGCAGCCACTGCAGCTCCAGTTCCTCCTGGATCCATCATCCATGGCCCACCTCCTCTGGGATCCCAGGTGGTTTATGGCCCTCTGCCTCCAAACTTCACAGTGCCACTCATTCCNCTGCAGCTCCAGTTCCTCCTGGATCCATCATCCATGGCCCACCTCCTCTGGGATCCCAGGTGGTTTATGGCCCTCTGCCTCCAAACTTCACAGTGCCACTCATTCCCCTGGGAATGCTCCACTGCAACGTGCCTGAGCATCAAGATCTGGTAAGAACTAGAGCTGCAGCTGCAGCTGGAACCTTTGGGAGCTGACTGACAAATGGGTTAGGAAAAGCTCCCTGCTAGGAGGGATCTGGGTCTGGTTACAGCCTTTGCCATCTGGAGCTGCTCCTGGGTGTCAGGAGGCCTCAGCTGGAAAACAGATCCTGATTGTGTTGTTCTGTTCCCTGCACGCAGGAGAGTGAAGTCTCAAGGCTGGAAGACACTGTGTGCTATTTAAAGTCTCAGAAATACAAAGAGAAATGCTCAGAGGCAGCTGAGCACAAATACAAGAAGGAGGTGGAAAGATTGCATGGAAATGTGGAAGAACTTGAGCAGGAAAGAGAAGAGCTGGAATGTGAAGTGGCAGAGCTGCGCCGAGCGGCTCAGAAACGGAGCATGCGCAGGTGGGAATGGTGCATGGAATGCACTGAAAGGAGACGTGCAAATACCTAAACCTTTTCCCAGCAAAAGTCAGCTTTTTGACTCAGTTACAATTCTAGGACTTCAAGAAGCTCCCAGATCTTTGGCATCTTTGTGTTTTAATTCCATGTTTTTCATCCTGACCTTTCAGGGACTTCATTGACGGCTGCACCGACGGGCTCCTTGCAGAGCTGCAGCTGGAGAAATCCCTTCAGCAGCAGGAGGATGTTGCAGAGGAGATTGAATGTGCAGAGAAGACTCTCCTGAAACGCCGGGCTGAGCTCAGAGAGGCCGACAGGCTCCTCGCAGAGGCTCAGGTGGAGCTCGAGAGCACCCAGGGCAAGGTGAGTGAAGGCAAAACCCTGAGGGCAGAAGGATTGGAGTGTTGTTTTGTTTGTCTAGGGACTTTATTTTCACTTGGGTAACCTGGGGCCTCTTAAAATGCTTCTATATGAAAATAAGTTGGGAAATAAACTGTGCTAGAAGAACTTGATTTAGTCCCCGTTGAAGAGGAGGAAGGTTTTCTGCTCTAGACAAGAGAGGAGAAAAAGTTGTTCATGGTAGAAAGAGGGAGAAGGCTGAGGTGGAATATTCAAGCCAGGAGCTCACTTTTAAACAGCATAAGCTGGAATGTATTGTCTCAATCTTCAATTTTTGCTTTAGACTAAAGAGACTCTGCAGAAGTACAATCGTGCCAAACACCATTTGTCCTGCACTGAAATGGAGGCAGAGGAGCTGGAGCAGAGGGCTCAGGAAACAGCCACCAAACTTGTGAAAGCAGCTCAGCAGCTCAGGTACCCTGAGTGCCCTTGGGGGTTTGTGTCACACGGGGTGAGCACAAGGACTGGGTTCTTTCCAGTACGAAGACACTGCTCTTGGAGAGGGAGAGCTGTTAAAATGTTAATGTGAAAAGGCATAAATTCTCTCCTAGGTTATTACAGACAGACACGAGGGGTTTGGAACAGCTTAAGAGGGAACAAGAAGGTATTTTGAAGGAAATCGACAAAATGGTGGCCGCAAAAGACTCTGAGTTGCAGTCATTAAACCAGAAGATAGAAATGCTCACTGAAAGGTGAGTACTTTTAATTTACCATGAACTGTATTAAGTTCAACATGTCCTCCTGCAGTGAGTCACTGCCTAAGGTATTCTCACTTCTTCTGAGTCCTGTTTTTATCCTCACTCTCAGTCTTCAGAAGCTCCAAGGAGATATTCGACTTGCAGAAGGTAACGAGGGCCAGCATCTCCAAATCATCAGAGAAGCAGAAAACCTTGTTCAGGGCAAGAAAGCTGAACTGGAAACATTGAAAGATCAGGTGAGGCTTGGCCTGCTAACCCTGGGCTATCCATTTTGTTGGAATTCACCTTTATTCACAATTATGATCCCAGTCTCTCCGATGAATTTTTCATGTGGGGTTTTTTTCATGTTTAGCTACAAAAACAAAAGCTTGCACTGATTGTTCTGTTAAACTTCTCCACTGTAGATTTCTGCTCAGCAGCAAGAGCTCTTGTTCCTGGAGCAGCAGGTAACTCAAAGAACAGAAGAGCTCCGTGGCCTTCAGGACTGCATTTCCCAAACCAAAGGTGACCTCAGAGAAGCTCTTCGAGATGGAGAGACTGAAGCACATGAAAAACTTCGCCACATAAGGGTAAGTTTCCCAAATGAGTTTTCAAATCATTATAGCAAAAGACTTGAAGTCCTACAAACATTCCAGGAGGTTTCCACAAATCAGTTTTGGTTTTTGTGCCCTCCCCAAACCCACTGAGAAATAGAACATGGAATTTTATGGTTTTGTATGACTAAAAGCTTGGTCCAGATGCACAAACAACTCCCCAGTTTCAGTAATTCTTACAGAACTGGTCCCTTGAGAGCTAAATTTACATTAAATATAAGTCTGTGAATGACTTCCTGTTGCTGAGGAGCAGCTGCTGAAGGAAATCAGTGTGATCAGTGTGTGTAGAACACAACACAGCTGCCCCAGTCTGTCCCCATCCCCATTTGCACAGAGAGGATTCTGTACTTCCTATTGAAATCAGAACCAAGTATCGGGGCTAATTATATTTTGTGGTTTATTTTCTTTTGTGAGGGCTTCTTGTCTGGTTTTGTTTTAAGGCGTATTAGTCACTTGAATGACAATGTTGTGGTAAGATTTGGAGATCAAAATCTTTGCAGAATTACTGCTCTAAATTGTCAACAAACAAGACCTTAACTTAAATATTCTGTATTTTTTGTCTGTTAAACCAGAATACTGATGACAGACTGTTAAACTTCAATTTAAAGGAAAAATGCATTTAAAATTGCAAAGAATGGTATTCCTTGTAACACTGATACATTCTCACAGGAAATAAAAGTACTTCTGGGAGAGCTTAGTGATGAGAGGAATGAACTGGATGTCCAGATGAATGAGAGAAGAGCACAGCTTTTGGTCCTAAGGAAGGATATTAGAAAGGAGGAGGAAAATCTTCAAGGGATACTTGGGCAGATCACCAAGCATAAGATGGGTATGTCCCAGGATTTACTGGGTTTTGTGCACAGTAAAGGAGCACACAGAGCTCTTTAGTTCTCCTCATCCTAATCCAATAACTGCTCTTTATTTCACCTCACCAGAACTGAAACATGTGCTGGAAATGCTGGAGCTTGAGAAGAATGAACTGGAAGGTTTGAAACTACAGCATGAGCAGAAGGTCAATGAACTGGAAAAGACCCAGGTGGCCATTCTAGAGGTAAGAAATGCTTCTGTGGCTGATGCAGAAACTGGGAGATCTGTGCTTCTCTTAAGCCTTGGGTAACAGAGTCCTGATGCTTTTAAATCAATCAGTTTCTAATCTGATTTCAGCTTATCACAGAAAAGTCTTAAAGTCTGCTTAGGCCCTTTAAAATAATGGGATTTTTTTAGTGTATGTGAGAGAGCGGGAGCACAGAAGCTCTTCTGTGGCTGTAGAATGATGGATGCTGGTTTTTAGGAGCTTCCAGAGTCTTTTTATCTGGATTCTGTGCCCTCACTTCCAACAAGGATTCTGGAAGGGAGTTTAACTCAGCTGGATCATCTCTAGCATTAAAAAAGTCCCCAAGGTACTTGGAACCATTCTATTGTCACCTTCCTCCCTTAAATGCACTCAAATCACTCTGGCTGCAGCTGAGGATGTCAATACTTGTTCTGCTTCTGGACCACCTCAATGTGGTGCTCACCATGCCTGTTTTTCCTAGGAGAAGTTAAAGCTGGAGAATATTCAGAGGTTATTTCAGTGTCAGCAAGGGGAAGTGGATTGGCAGGAGCAGCTCCTCAGGAAGGACCGTGAGGAGAAGGAACACCTGGGCTCTCAAATGAGAGCGCTGCAAAACACCATCGAGGTTCTGAGCAGAGAGAAGGAGAAGCTGGAAGAGGACTCCAGGAGTTTGGAGAAGAAGTTGTCACAAACCAAAAGGTGGGGGAATGTCTTTTCCTGCAGAGATCAGAAGGGATGGGAAAGTGTTTGAATGTCTGTTTGTTGTAATTAAAAATACAGCTCTAACTCTGAGGTGCCCAATTACACAGAACAGGCATTTTCTTTTGTTCTGTGGAATTTTTGCTTTAAGCCTCTCTACAGCAGATTTAAAAAATATTCAGCAATGGAGCTGAGGAATCAGCAGCATTTGTTATATCCTGGCAATGCCATGAGAAATGTTACAAAAAATAAAGGGTTGCATCTTGGAACAGGACATTTGTCTTGCTCTGACTCTCATACCATCCCTTTGGGCTCAGAGGGTTTTATTGCCATTTTTTAAGCCCTCACCAAGGATTTCCAACTAGCCAAGAATACGATTCACATTTTACAGAGACTTAACTGCTGCTGAAGACAGCAGCAGAACTGCACTGTCCAACATGGAAAAAGTGGAATTGGATGTTAAGAACCTGCAGCAGGAGGTGGAGCTACTGAACAAGCAGAAGAAATCACTGAATGCAGAGATTGTTGCTGTCCAGGAAGATCTTCAAGGTAAATATTAATTTTTGGGTTTTAGCGGTGATACATTTTAAGAGAAATTCTTTTAAAAGACACACTTTAACTGAACTGTATGATATTAAACATTCAGCATGCTCAGGTGTCCATAGGCAGAAAGAATTTAGCATGTTGAAAAGATGGGAATTCCATAAACTGTGTTTGTGTTATTCACTTTTTGCTCATGAAAAGAGAGAATTTCTGTGTATTGGTGTTTCAAACGGCTGATTGAAAATGCCTTGTCTCCAAATACTTCTCTAGGGAAAAAGGAAGAGCTGGAAACCCTGAAAGGAGAACTGAATGACTCGAGGCAGCAGCTTCACCTTGTGGAACAGGTTGGTTTCAGTGAAAACGTCCTTATGGCCACTCTGGGTGTCTGTTGTTGCTGCAGTTCGTGTGGACACAGCTCAGCATCAGAGCCCTGCAGAGCTGAGAGCAGGGATTGCTTTATTGCCTCTTCTTGCTGAGTGTGGAGTGGGTTTATTGTTTCTTAGGAAGATAATTTAAAAACAACCAACCAAGCAGCAACTTCTGGCTTTTTATCTGTGGCTCCTTGTGTGTTAATTCACTTTGGATTGAGTGGAAGGAACCCTGAGTGTGCCAGGGAGCAGCTCTGTTCTCTCAAACCCCAACTTTTGAGGCTGGTTCCTCTTCCCAGCTCCTCCTGCCACGTGCTCTTGTTTTCCATTGCAGGATTTGGAAAACAACTCCAGGCAGCAGGAGGAGCTGCTCAGAGAGCAGGCAGCCCTGAAGGAAGAGATCCGAGAGTATTTAAGGAAACGTAAGGAGTGCCAGGAGAGGCACAAGAAGAGGGAGAACCAACTGCAGCGGCTCCAGAAAAAGATTGAAGAGAAGGAAACAGAACTCGCCCAACAGGAAGCGGTAACGAGCTCCCTGACTTGCCTCACTTCCTCCTGACCTTAAAAATAATTCAGGCCCAAAAGTTTGAGGTGTGAGTTTACAAATAATCACAAAAGCACAGACTGGTTTGGCCAAATTAACTCGGGTTGGGTGAGGAGTTTCAGCAAAGTGTCACCCAAAAGGAAAACTGAGGGAGCTGTGCTGAAAATGAGAGAGGCAAGAAAAATTGACCAACATTTTTGTCAGTAGGGACTGTTAGGCTGCAGTTCTTTCCAATTTATGCTGTTTTACTTCTCTAATGTCTCTTAGTGATGGTTTTTGTTCTCCCTGAGTCGGTGCTGGTTCAAGCTCAGAATGGGGGGG
>VYZR01103702.1:15979-28479 GCA_013400675.1 Oxylabes madagascariensis
TTTTTTTTTTTTTTTTAACCGAAAAAATGTAGTTAGGTATCTTAGTCCACCTTCTGGTGATTCCTGGAACATCTAACCAGAGGCAGAAAATTCCTTGAGAGCAGATCACCTACAATTTAGGCACTAATGTCAACACCCATTTAATAGTATTGCCTTCTAAGTCAGAAATGCACTGAACATTTGGGATTAGCTTTGCAGACCCTATGATGATTTTGATTAAAGAACTTGATAATTTTGAAAATTTGCCTTATACATCTGAGTGCTTTACTAGACCAGGATGAAGTGACGAACATTTTTGGATATGGCCTTGCCATTACCAGTTTTGTGGGCTCAAATGCAGGTTTATACACATATTCTTAGATGCCTTTACCCCTACACAGCGTAGGAACAATTAGTGAAATTCTGAAAATTAAGCCTCAACATCCTATCAGTCAGAACAGTCAGAGCTAATATTGAAATCCATCAGCAACCAGTTATTAAAATTATGTAAGATCACACACAGTTTCCAAACTGCTCTCATAAAGAAAGAAAGGTAAATATTAGATAGGTAAATATTAGATAGGTTCTATAGATTGGGTTTAATTTCATGACAAATATCTCAATTGTATGCAAAATATGGGATAGTGAAACACATTACAGAACTAGCCAGTTTTGACTGAAGAAATACGTTTCAAGTTTCTGTAGCAGGATTTAATTTTCACATGAGCTATTTAAGTGGCAATGACTGCATTAAAAAACCATCTCCAGCTAAACCATCCTTTCCCAGAAGAAAGAAAAATACATTAGAAGACCTCTCTTTAGCTGGCAAAGCCAACAACCGAAACATGGTGCACTTGAGCACAGGCTTCTCCAATGCTCTGCTCTGCCTATAAGCCAGCTGAGTACTGAAATCAGGAGAACCCAGCCTTTCAAATGTTTTAGAATGATCAAACTTTCAAGGTTTCAGTACTTGCTTGTTCAGAAGACAGAAGCTTATTCAAAACAGCAGAGAGACAAGAAATGGTGTAACATTCACATGTATATCCTCAATCACAGCATATCTGGCTGTCTGGGACCCTTGCAGAGCACCAGCAAGCTTTATCACTGGTTTGCCAGCTGTACTTTGCAATTATCTCTGGGGAACCAGCAAGATAGGCTAGGGAGCAAGACTGAGCCCCGGAGAGATGAAGGTCAGAAAATATGAGAGCCTGGGATCCGGCGTGATAGGCTGAGGAAACAGCTCCACGGAGATTTTCAATTTTTCCATCCCAAACCAGTTTGGCTTACAACTAAGACACAAGCATCCATTAAACATGCTCATACAAACTCTCAAAAATGTTTTTAGAACATTTCCCTCTGATTCATGCGGAATACAGAGAACACAAGATGGGATCAGAGATAGGAAAAGTTTCACCAGTACGACACTGGGAAGATCTGTGTATTTGCCTCTTCATCTTAGCATACTTAATATTCTTGTCCCACAGTTGTTCTGCTACCAGCTCATCACTGTGAAGTATGTATTCCACAACATGGCAGGCTGCAGTCTCATGGTGTGTGTGGTGTTGACACATCTTTAAATACTAAGACATTAGACCCTCTGGTTTAAGTCTTGCCACTAATATTGCAAAAATTAAAGGGAAAACATTTAACATCTGCATCTACAGAAAGAGAGATTTACATAAGCAGAATCTCCAGTACCCAAACAGTGCAAAGAGTAAAACACAAGGGATATCATCATGTGAGTATGACTTACTGAGAGGTTATTAGGTGTATCCGGATAAGAGCTATAACTTGGGAAAGGAGGAGGTATATTTATACATAGTGTATTATTTATGCCCATTACTTCTAATTGCCTAACTAGTTCTCCTTCCTCTCACGTACACTTTAGTACTCACCAACCAAAGAAAGATGTCTACAGCTAAATATCTGCCAATTATTATGGACTTTTGCTTAATATTCTATTGTTCTGCTGACAGCACAGTTTTTAATATATCATTTTATACTATCCTGTACATCATCATTTTCCTGCCTCCCTTAGGGCTCTGGCTGTAATAGTTCTTATTTATTTCCACAAGCTAACATATATGCAAAAAATCTTGTAGTCCTGATGTCACCCCCATCACCCTCACCTCTTCCCATCTTTGTTTTTGTAATCCCTTTTTGTCTGTTTTTAAAGTTACATTATAAAGAAATGTGAACACAGCATGTGTGTGGACACAAACCAGGGTCAAACACACAGCTTCTCTCCTCTTCAGCAGCGTTATACTGCAGCCTTTTATTGTGCCCTGTAGGTTTGGGGTTTTAGCTAATAAACTTGAAAACAGATCATAAGGGAAATAAAGGAAAACTCTCTTGCTATACCAATGGGTGAGGCAGGACTTTAACAGCCTGTGTAGTAACAGATCACCTCACGGAATCTGCTCAGCACCTTCTAAGAGAATGAATGGAGCATTGACTCTTGGCTGGCAGTGCTGCAGTCTGGTTAGTTGCATCAAACGCAATTTCTTACTGAGTTCCTGTTTTGCCAAATGCTTTTTTTTGAGGAGAATCTGCAGCAGAATAAGCTGGAGGAGCTTGCAACTGCATCACTATGGCTGAAACAGAATAGACTTCTTTAGGATCCTAGTTTTCAAACTTCCAGCAGTGTGTTTCTATAAATATTTTGGCTGTGTTTTTTTTTTTAAAGTGGGCTCTTTGGATCCAATTTCTTGACATTCCCTGGTTGACAGGTAGAAAAATACACTTCTTTTTTTTTTTTTTTCCTTCAGATTTTAATAACAATGAAAAAGTGTACAAGCTTCGTGGTCAAGACAGGACAGTGGGTACAAAAAATAGTTATCTTAAGGCAAAATTTACTGTTAGGGAAAATGGAACATTCCTTCTGAACTCACGAACTGGTAGTGCATGTGCAGGTTGGTTGTAGATGGTTGCTACAATAAGGCTTCTTTCATACAGGTGTGTTTATGCCCCAGGCTTGCTGGCCACAGTCCATTCCATTTACAGAAGCTGAATTAAACAATAACTACCGCATTGCAAAAAGAAGAAGGAAAAAAAAGGTGAGCGTCAAAGGAGATGCCTGAGAGCTTTGTTAGGGCCAAGAAAAACCCTGTTGCAGTTGTCAGAGCTTGTTGATGTTGCAGAGAATGGCACTTTTTTTTTTTTTTTCTGCTGGATTTTGTGGTTCTGCCTTAGGAAAGAAAGTAAAATGGAACGGAAGAACAAAGTCCTACTCTATAAATCAGCAGCTGCTCCTTGCCAGATCAAAGGAGTGACATTTTTGCTCCTGGACTACTTGTCCACTTTAGGTGCTTGACAGACAGCTAACAGCTGGCCTGTTACATAGTATAGGAGAGTTGGGCTACATCTTCTTCAGAGTAGATGACAAGCTAATCAGAGATACCCATAGCACAGGACATGTGAGTGCACCTTGATCTCTTCAAACATACCCACTACATAATTGCTAAACACCTTTATGCATTTTTGGCAAGTCGCTACTTAGGTAGTTTCCACTGAAACGTGAAAGGGAGAATTAGTGCCTTAATCTTATTTGATCAGGGAAGTTAAACAGATGTTAAATTTGTTGACAACTCTCCTTTTCAGTCAATTTAGAACTGATTAAAAAAATGCATATGTTAAATATTGATAAGGTAAAAATAGGTGTAAAATACTTGAATGTGATATTATTCAAAAACTACACTTTGTTTGGTTTTTTTTTAAAGTTACCTAAAATGAGGTCCCTCAACTCCTGACTGCATTTTCAAGACTGATGGACCCTAATTAGTTTTGCAAATCTTTTCTTAGGAGTTTAAGATGACAAATTAACCCATCTGTAAATGCATGAGTTACTTAGGATTTTAGAGATTTGTTGTCTACCTTTAACATGAATTGATGCTAGCAAAGTGCTAGCAAATCAAAGTGCATTCCAAATCAGCTAAAATTGTATTTAGCATCTCCACAAGATGTATGTACACAAATATGGAATTTTAATGTCCGTAGTAAAAATTTCAAAGTGATTCAGTTTCTAGTTGATTCCCATCTGCAATAAATCAAGTACAGGATAAGGTTAAATGCTACGGCTTGTGTCTATTGACTTTACATTTTATCTGTAAGATATGAATAGCTAAGGAAGTATGTCCGTTTGTCTCCTCCCTCCAAGTATCTTTAAAAGATCATTTTACGGCGCGTGGTAAAAAAACATTCATGAGCAACCTGATGGCACTGTCAAAAGAGGGTCAGCCTCCTCCTCCGGCGTGTGTTCCGCGGTTTCTGGTGGCGTGCACCAAAAGGCGCTTGTTTCCCACCAGGAGCCAAGGGGGAATAAGGGATGATACTTTTCCAGTTAGGCTGAGGTTTGCTGGGAGCTCGTGAGGAGAACTGTTCCCAGCCGCGCCAGTGGCGTGTGCGGAGCGGCGCTGCCNTGCGGGCTGCCGGCGGGTGCGGAGCCCCGGCTGCGGCCTCTCCTTCCCTGCCGGGGAAGGGCCGCGCTCAAACCCTGCCCCGGGACGAAGGCAGGGCGGCTCCCCGGTTTGTGCTGCGGGGCAGGTGCTCCCCGTGACAGCCACCAGGGCTTTCCTCGGCAGAGCCAAGTCGTTCCTCTGCGCTCCCAAGGAGTAATCTGGTAACCGAGAGTTACCCGTTTAACGAGGCGGATTTTACTCTGAGGTGAATAGATGCCCGTCTTGCCAATTCTCATGATTTTATCACAAGGCTCAAGTTATTTCACGTTAACGTGAGGTCCCAGCTCCAGGAGACAATGGTTATGTGAGAATCTTTTCAAGTAAGTTTCTCGATTTTGTGGCTGAGAAGAGCGTTTTAAAAATGTGGCGCAATGACTGAAAAACTCGCAAAGTAAACACTGAGAAGAGCGCTGTTTAAATTTTTGAATTTTTTAGGACAGTCTCACAGTTACGGGACGAGCAAAATCATGATTTCCAACAATTGGCAGCTCCAAATGGCAGGAGGTATTCTTAGGAGGTCCAACGTAAACACAGAAGATGTGGCAGAAGTCTTTGGGATGGTTAGCACCTACCTCAGGCTGCCTCAGGCACCCAGCTAAGTTGTTCTCTGTTATCTTCTGGAGTCTTCACCAAACGTGGATGGTGACTTAGGTCCTTTGAATCACGCCTTTGACAGATATGAGATGTCTGAATAAGCTTTAGAAAGTCTGTGTAAGAAGCCCTTAACCCCTCTTCTCTAACAAGGCTGTCCAAAACTAGGTGAAACTTTGCCAGGGAACAAACCAGCCATTCCCTCCCGCTTCCTCTCAAAAGCAATCGCGCAACTGACTCCGTTTCTCAATATTCATGACTTAGGGAAGCTTTATTTAGATGGCTCATTTCCAGGTGACTAACTCAGCTTTTTAAAATTTCCTATAAGGAATGCTGCAAATATGAGTTGGTAACCAGGTGTGGCATAGATTTGGTGAAGCATAAACAAGGGCTTTTTCAACTATTTTTGTGCATACGCATACTGAACATAATTCTGTCAGTTTAGAATACATTTTGGAGGGAGAAGTTAAATAAATTAAGATAAATAGATTTTACTTGCTCAGATAAAAGTTTAGGTGACAGATAAAGACTGCTGTAAAGGCAGGGGGGTGGATATTGATGAAAAGTGTTTCTGCAAATTAGTCTTTTCTAATGCATTGTTTCAGACTGCTCTGAGCAGCTCACGACTTTTAATTTTTTTTTTTTTTTCTGCTTGGGAAAGAAGTAATTTTCTAGGTTACTTAGGAAAACATATTTTGTGACTCTTTCGTTGGTTTTTTTCCCTTCAAAATTAGGGCATTCTTGGGCAACAAAGGATCAGTGTAGCATATGCACTTGAGCTAAACACTGACATGTTCATAGTCCAAATACTGAAATATCATTTAGGCAAGGATATATTTCCCTGTCCAAGGTGAAAACATTTGGATTACTTTTTAGAATGCATTCTTAGACTCTTACTCAGCAAAAACATTGAAGCAGGTGCTTAGACCCCATTTATTCTTCAAGCTCACCTCCCATTTATGTGGGTTTAATAAGAGTTGAGCTTCTCATCTACATTTGGCAAGTTTTTGAAAAATCTTGCAAGATTGTTTCCCTGGGCACTTAAATTTTTTTTTAATTAATTTTTTATTCAGATGACAGATAGCAAACAATTCTAACCCCAAATTAGTGTTGCTATTGTTGTTACTTGTATTTTTATTATTTCTGTGACTAAGTCTGTGACAATGTTCATTCAGTCCTTCTGTCTTTTTAAAGTCTAAGAGCAGAACTGTCTTGAGCTAAAACTGAGTCAAAACTTTCCTTGTCATTAATCCTTTTAAAGAACTGATCGTGAATTCATCTCACAAATTTGTTTATTTCTCTGGTTTTCACATAAAGAATTGAGAACCGATTTATGCAGTGGCTGGTTTGTTAAATAAATTCAATATTTTAGCACCTCATTTTCTGGGATGGATATTTTAAGTGGAAATCCAGATTGAAGACTGACACTGAAGTTTTGCGGTGTTCGTGGTGGCTCCATGTTGTTCCTCAGTTTCTCATGGGGAGCAGTCTATGCTGCTGGGGTGGCAATGGTTCAGTTTGGCACCAGTTCACCTCAGATAAGATATTAGACATACAGACATGTGATGGGAGTTAAATATCACTCTCTGCTTGAGTTCAGATTAGGCCCCCAGTTGGGAACGAGTTACAATTTCCTAAGCATTCATGTACATCATCCTCCTGAAACAAGACCTGTTGTGACCCTACATACTTAAAGTGAATCTTCCATCATAGCCATAAAGTAAAGACGGAGATGTTTCTAATTCTGACTGCCAATCAGTACAGTCACTAACAGTTCATTTCAAGAACTAATCTTGAGCAGATTCAGTTATGGTGTGGTCATGGTATTTCAAAA
Organism: Oxylabes madagascariensis; assembly: GCA_013400675.1. NCBI lineage: Eukaryota > Metazoa > Chordata > Aves > Passeriformes > Timaliidae > Oxylabes > Oxylabes madagascariensis. The sequence goes on from VYZR01103702.1 coordinate 22,841, forward strand.
TATAGATACAGTATGTATAAAAAAGACAGTGGAAACAACAATGAAATTAGTTTCAAGTATGCCAGATTTGAAGAAGCAAATTAAGAGATTACTATTTGCTATTTATTCTCTTTGCACTCTGCAGAAATATGTCTCTGTAATTTTATCAAAACATTATTTTGTTCTAAGAATAAAATGTACTATGCAAATTTGAGTTTAACATCATTTGATATGACTTGAGATAAAATATGATAAATATATAAAGAAGATTAATTACAGGACTTCCTATAAAGTACAGAATGCGTATTTATTTTGGACAAAGAAAACCAAGTCTCTATTTGAAGACATGTGATTAAATGCATATATTTAGATTATATTGTCATGCTAATTATCAATGGTAGGAACCAATTAGGACTAGTGCTACCGAATCACCAGACTACATTGCATATTCACTAGTGCACCCTTACTGTTCTGCTCGATTTTGCAGTAAGCAGATAAAAGTGCAATCATTTTCTTTAAAAGTCCATCTTGTTGTACATTTTGAGCCAGATCTTGTTCATTTGTGCTTTCATAAACTGTCCCACAAAAGTAACCAGAACTACGTGCATGAGAAAGACAGACTGGCTGTAGGAAATATGTGTGGCTCCTTTAGCTAGCAATTAAAGAAAAAATACAAGATGCAAAAAACCTTTCGATTCAAATGGCTATTGTTTGAATAAGCAAGGTTGGTAATCTGTCACTTACAAAATGCTGGGAGTGAGTTTTTTATTGAGCCTGCTATGTCAATGACATGTATTTCTCAACATTACACACCTCATTTATCATTCTGGAATGAGGACCAAGTACCATATGAATGTAGAGTTTGTGAAGGTATTGCCTCACAGCCCTGAAGGCTGATGACCCCTCTTTATCTACACAGCAGGTAAGGCACAAACAGTGGCAATGTGAGCTCTCTTTGCAGTCCCCTGCCAGTGTGCCTGACTGTTAAGCTGGGGGAACAAAGGAAAGATAGCATATGGATAGCAGATTGTAGGAGCGCTGAAAGAGGACTGAGGAAATCTATGTTGGGTGTGTGGCTCTGCCAAAGATCTCTTGTATGACTTTGGCCTTGTCACTAAATCTCCTTCTGTCTCTGTTCCCCTCTGCAAACAGGGAGAAGGCGTCTCTCTTCTCCCCCAGGCTTTGCCTGGAAATCTGTTCATACTCTGAGTTCTCTTGGACAGTGCGCTTGTGAAGCATGGGGTGGAGTAAGACTGAGCTTCATTGGGTCCTCTAGCTGCTGCTATCATCCAAATAATAGGACTTACTATTAACAGCAGAGTAACAAAGAAGTCCATGTCTTTTTGATAGATTTTACTCATCCTTTCAGGCCATTCACTTTGGCCTCTGGGTGAAGGGTATGAACAAGGTAAGCAATTAGTGTCAGGAGCAGAGCTGTGAATTCTTCTTTTATGGGGTTCCAAATAATGCTGAAAACAGTGGCATTGGTGTTCTCTTTTTTTCACCTGTCTCTTAATGCCTTTTGAAGACATTTGTGCCTAAATAACATCAACCTGTTTCTCCAACACAAACTGAAGTGCTGTGCAAAAGGCTGTATTTTGCTTTACTTTGGCCCTGGGTATGGCTCTCCGAGGGATTCAAAAACAGCCCTCAAAAAATGTAAAGGCTGGGGCAGGGACTCTGTTTTCTACGTCTCTATTATGCACTGTGCATATTTATGGGACAGCATAAGGAATAAATAATAAAGCACAAACACTGCATTCTGTGCCCTTGTCTACCAATTGTGCTGATGCATTACATGATGTAGCTACTGCTAGTGAAACTAGGTTTCGATTTTTAGCTTCACCTGAAATGTATGCCTGTTTTGCACCTGCAATCTTACAAATATAAATAATTTCATGTGTCATTTTTCAGACATACCCACTGGTGGGTATAACTGATGCTGGTTTATGAGCAAGACTTTTCAGAGGAGCCATAGAAATGGAATTCCAAAATTACCTGGATGCCTAAAGCCTGTTCTCCTATATCTTTCCAAGTATACATCAGTGTATCTTCTCTCTAGATGAAGTGTTGCTGGTCTAGAGGACATTGCTTGCACTTGCTGTTATGCAGATGTGCAAAAGAAAAATGGGGAAATAATGAAATCAGAAATCAAACCCAAGGGCTATTTTTCACAAGTTTTAACTGGACAAATTGTGTCACTTCTATTGTTTTGTTCTTTTGTTGTTTTTTTTTCAGTAGGAAGACAAATATGGAGGACTCACTTTCAGGGCTTGAACTCCCACTTCCAAAACAACTAGTGAATTGCCTTTAGGTAGCATTTGCAGTGAAAGACTGGCTTTATTCACATCAGCTGGATAAAATAAGGCCACGCTCCTCTGGGAGTGAATGGCTGGACGAGATGGGGTTTTCAACACCCATCCCAAAGGCTTAGTCTGTGGAGACTGTCGAATATGTAAGGCTGAAGCACAGTATCCCAATCTCTGTGCTCAGAGGTAAAGCAGATGTCACCTGAAACCCTTAAGGATGTAGAATTTTCTTAGTACTCTGCCTTGTTGTGCGAGCCCATTGAAAGAACACTTCAGAGGGCACCCATTTCTTACTAATGTAAACTTTCTGAGGAGTATCCAAAGATATGACCTCTGGGTGAACCTTTAACCTTCCCCTTAATTATTTGTTTGAAGACAGTGTGGAGTTCTCCTGCTGAGAGCCAAGGCCCATAATGCTTCGCAGCCCTGTGAGCAGGGATATGTGTGCAGGGAAGTGGAGAGGGACATAAATAAGGGGACCACCAGATGTAAATAATAAAAGTGGTTGGGGTTTAAATAAAAAAAAAAAACGAAAGAGCAATTTGGTTTTCCTGAAGAGTGGCCTGATTGAAGAAAAGGGGTTAGTAAGATGGAAAATGTGTGCGTGTGTGGGGGGGTGTTTCTGTGATTTTTTACAGGCCTAAATAAGTGTTCATTCCATTCTTTAAAACCTTGCCATCTGTATACACCATTAGAAGCTCACAGGAGAAGAGAAAACAGTCTTATCAGACTTTCCTGTTAATCTCTATTGGCCTTAACTTTAGCTGATAAAAGGCGTGCTGGATGGAGGAGGTTCAGGTCAGGCTCCATTTGGTCAGCACAGCAACATTACTGGAAAGTAACTCAGCAAATAAGTCCTATCGGGGACCTTTGTCTCTGAGGACGGAAACACACTTCAAAATCACAGAACTGGCAGTGATGCCTTCACTGTGCCACAGTCAGAAGGGAATAAACAAATATATTGACTGTGTCTGAGTTTTTATTTTAATACCTGAAGTCATGACTAATTCTGAGGCAGGGTGACATTTCTGACAACTGAATGATATTTTTCCTAAAGAATAAAGAATGTCTTTTGGATGTAAACAGAAAGATGCAAAGGAGCTCTTTAGTGTTAGTTGTAGCATTTTTGCATCTGTCTAATGAAATTTCCACCATTGTGATTACAGAAGATGCAATCGAAGGTGTGCCACCATCCTTTATTATCTGCGAAGGAATTTAACCAGAGAGTGGGAGGGAGTGAGGGAAGCACGACAAAAGGCCTTGCGGAGTTGATGCTATATAAAGGCTTGCAATTTACTAAATGAGCAGATGAACTTAGTTTTCAGTTAACTGACTGAAAGACTTTGCTAGGCGTTGGATCGGGCCCAATGGCAATTATTGGAGGCTGTTTTGGATGATGGGCATGTTAGTATTTCTGAAGAGGATTAAACGCTAGTATTCGACTTCATTAGCACTCCTTAAGGGTCACCAGGCGAAAGCCTGAGCTGTGGAATAGCACACAAAACCTGCACGAAGGCTCCAAAGTGTTCTCAAACACAAAAAGAAGGGACAAAAACAAGCGTGGCTCCCAAGTGATAGAAAATTGCCCTGTTTTCAAAGATATTTTGTGAATAGGCAAATTTAGAAATTATTTTAGGGAAATTAATTTAGCAAGTGCTGATGTGGATTGCTGCGCATTAAGCTAATAAAAAATATGCAAGCACTTATTTTTGGATTACTAGCAAAATTAAATCCAGGCTCTGCAGCCAACTAACTGCCTTTACCAGTGCTCAAAAGCCTCAGCAACCACCCCAGTTTGAGATAAAAAAAAAAAAAAAAAGGTTATTTTGGGCNTAGCAAAATTAAATCCAGGCTCTGCAGCCAACTAACTGCCTTTACCAGTGCAAAAAACCCACAGAACCCCCCCCATTGAGAGAAAAAAAAAAAAAAAAAGGTTATTTTGGGCCTAATATTAACCACATGTACCTGTGACTGGGGGTTTCTAACGAGTTGAAAGGTGCCTGAGTTGAGGGCAGGCAGGCGGCCGCCGTGCACGGGGTGTCCCCGCTTGGACACAGAGGTGGCCCCCAGCTGGCACTGACCTCCAAACGACCCTCGCCTTTACAGGCTCCAACTGCAGGAGTTGTAGAAGAGCAGAAGTCTTTCTGGGCCGGCACTTATTGCTGCTGCGCTGGTGATAAAACTTCAGACAGCCTAATTGATGGCTTTGCTGACCTAACGATACCTTGTGAAAGCACAGAGTGCCAAAGCCTGGTCCTCATTTATGACCAGCTGCAAGGAGAGCTGGATCCCTAAGATGGAAAGAGGAAAAGAAAGTCTCCCAATCTGTGAACTTTAACCAGGATCTGAGCCACTTAGGAAAAGTTAAAGAAACAATTGTCTTTTAACACAAGTTTTCAGTCGCATTTACGTGTTCAAAGCCTTCTGGCAAATCCAGCTTTAAGCTGGCTAGTAAGATAAGCGTGTTACCGGTTACAATTTCTGAGCACTTAGAGGAAAATCCTTTAAAGTGAAATTATACTCTTTTAAAAAAGCAATGTGAAGCAAAACACATTTCTACAGCATGCTAAAATCCTGTCACTTTTAAAGCAGAGGTGTTCTCAAAACAGAGAAACAAGCTGATGAAAGGACTTCTATTCTTTGTATTCTGTTGCAGGTTTATTAATGCCAGAAGAAGAATAGTACAGCCTATGATTGACCAGTCAAATCGAGCAGGCAAGTTCCAAGTAGTATCTGTATTCAAGTCCCACAGGCGCAAATCCTCATCAAGTTATTCTTCAGGAGTCCCATCACCTGGTAAATAAATGCTCCAACCAGGCATTCTGGGAGATTATTTTTTTTTTCTTATGTCCCCAGAATTCCGCTGTAGGAAGCAACTTCGCTAATTGGTGCTAATTGGAGATTTCCCACCCTGACTCTACTGAAACTGCTTTTTATTTTCTCCCTGAATTGGTAATTGGGTACAAGTAGTAGTGCCACAAGCAGTTTGTTTGACTGTGAGCTCTTGAATTACTCATTGCTTGTCTGCATCCAATCAGCAGGACAATCTCATTTTCTTGCTACCCACAACTCCTTGGTGTATGCGTTGCTTTTACTTCTGGAAGGCGAGCTGTAAAACTCATTGTATCCATTCATTTGCTTTGACTATTCACAATATGCTACTAATGTGACATGGTACCATACTGCCAGAAAATATTAAAAGATTATTACTTTTGTTTAAGAATGCACCAGATATGCTCCCAGTGAAACATTTGATTTTTATAACAATACCTTTTCTTCTTTTCTATTAAAGCATTTAGAATATGTAACACTTTACACAACAACTGGCACCACGTTAATCATTCCACTTTC
>VYZR01103702.1:33479-36720 GCA_013400675.1 Oxylabes madagascariensis
TTATGGACATTCATGCCCAATAGTATAAGGGAACTCAAGGGAAAAACAAAACAAAAACAAACAGAAACTATTTTAAGACTTTTGAACTTTGACCAGACGTTGACACTTAATACGAAATTCCAGACGGCTGTGATTATTTTTTACTTTTTGTCATTTTTCATCAACAACAGAGGACCAATGAAACAAGAACACAAATGTGAAATCATGGGCTCACTGAAATGAATATGTCCATGTACAGATCCTCTGGAAAAAAAAAAGACTCCAAGAGTTATAACTACTGTAGTATAAACATAGGAACTAAGTTAACTTGTACATTTCTGTTGATCACTCCGTTACGTTGCCTCAAATAGTTTTAGAAGAAAAAAAAATCCTTGTTTTCCACACTATGTGTGTTGTTCCCAAAAGAATGACTGTTTTGGTTCAGCAGTGAAGTCACTATCCATGAAAGACCTGTTTTGGCCAGTGAGAAAAGAACTACCCTGGAGATGAAGATGAAAAGTCTTGCTGGGTCTCTCATCACTCAGAAGACTGTTCCAAGAAGGCCTTGTCATTCCCTCATTTTATTCCTTCATAAAATGTGTCCTTTAGTTTCAAACAGATCTTTATAGTTTGTGCTTCATTAAGTCTCTCCCCATTCCTCCCAATCTATTTTTTTTTTGGACTCTTCTTCAAAGAGCTTGCAGGTGAAGATTTAAAAGACAGAACAGACAGAACAGAAGCTTCTTCCAGTAGTTCTGAGCCTTGGCTTTGGACAAAACAAAACTAAAAGTTGGGCAGCTTTCCTCAATGAAAGAAGTTACTAACGGTCTTTGCACCAAACCTAGGACTTTATCATGAACTCAAAGCTTGGGAAAAAAAAGCAAGAGAATACTGTAACAAACTTCGTACAGAGTTCGGTCTATTAATTGTTTCATGTTAGATATTCTATGTGTTTACCTCAATTGAAAAAAAAGAATGTTTTTGCTAGTATCAGATCTGCTGTGGAATTGGTATTGTATGTCCATGAATTCTTCCTTTCTCAGCACGTGTTCCTCACTAGAAGAAAATGCTGTTACCTTTAAGCTTTGTCAAAATTTACATTAAAATACTTGTATGAGGACTGTGACGTTATGTTTTAAAAAGAAAAAAAAAAGGTGTTAAGTCACAAAATGCGGTAATAAATATTTCATTTTTGATTTTTTGCTAGGCTTTTGTGTTTTTAATCATGTTTAGGAGAGTCTGAGGTTATCTTGAGAGATGTCTCAAACATCTCTCTCATCAGCATTGAGAAGAAAGGCTGGAAAAATCAGAAACAAGTTTGTCATCGCACTAATAGAATAATTGAATGAAAGACTCTGAGGTTATATGTTTCTGCTGGTTACTGATATTAGATTTTTGCCAGGTTAAACAAAATTTGAAATATTATCTCACCAGCTAGCATTTCGGAGGTGTGTCTAATACTTGTACTACCTGCTAACAACATAGAAGCTGAGCTTGAGTTGTGAAGCCCAGACATGAGATGACTAATGCCATGTGTGTACATATATGTGTGTGTACATCCAACCACAGCAGACCTTAACTCCGGCAAAGAATGGCTTTATTGCAGGAGTAGGTTTAGAAGTTTTAGGAGGAGAAAAGAAGCTTTGACTCCAATGGGAGTTTTTCCTGTGTGAGAATTGCATGAGCTAGCTTTTGAGATGGTTTTACTTCTTTTGTTGTCTTCAGCTATTTTCAGAAAACAAACAAACAAGAGCCAAAACAACAAACCATCAGCTAATGACAGAAAATGTTGATTTGACATTTTGTATAAAAATAACTGGAGTAGAATCGTGGTTAAAGGTTTGTTTTTTCTTAAATAAAAGCTTCTGGCATTTTGAAGCAACTAAAGGAGAGTTTGAACTAGGAAGAGCAATGAGCAATGTTAGAAAAAGTAGCCTCTCACCTTCCTCAGTGGCACTGTTTAGTCAGCAAGAGTGGGATGGGGCCCAAAGAGCAGGGGAAAGCTCTGCCTTTATTCCTGGGAGGAGTGGGAAAGGACTTGTAATTAACTAAACTTTCTAGGAAACAAAAATTTCTAACTTCAACATCCGTAAATTTGTGACCCTTCTCCTCCTTCCTTCTCATCATTCCAACTGGCCAGGGTGCTTTAAAAAACTTTGAGTGACAACTTTTACCTTTGGAATGTGGAAAGAGGCTCAACCTCGTAGTTAATGTTTAATTTCTGAGCTGAGTAAATGGACCCACGCTGCTGGCGACAGAAGGGAGGATGCCAGTAGAATGGGTGTGAGGATTTATTTAGCAATCAGTTCCTGCTTTGTGGGTGTCTCTTATAAGGCTTTCATATGAAATTTCAATTATAATTCCCTGCTCGGCTTTGATGCTCTCTGTCCTGGTTAAAATCACATCAACCCTTCAGTCGCATAAGAAGACCACAGCCTGGGTGCCCATTTCCAAATTCTCTGATTTTTGCGGATGCAGAATTTAAGAAGGCAAGATTATTTGTGTTAGCACTTTAAAGGGGAGGCTTTTGTTTATTTTATTTTTTTTAATTAAACAGTACTTCATTTCCTTGCAGATCATTTCTCTAGAATTTGAGGAGAAATGTCAGAAATCACATTGGTAGAAGGACAGGGAAAAAGGTAGCCATAGTAGATATTTGTTTTTATAATGAACTAAATATGTGCATTGCTATGTTGTCTTTTATTTTCTTTATTTTTTTTCTCCCCCTTTTGGGCTGTGCTTTCCGTGAGATGTCTTGCTGAAATCCAAGGTACAATATCGTGCAGAGATTTCTCCGCCTGAGATTTTCTGTTTAGCATGGAAGGTTCCGATTTTGGTATTTTTAAGAACTGCTCAGCTGTCAAAAGCAAACAAAACGGGAATAATGTTTTGACAGCGGTACAGTGTTAAAGGAAATACTCGAGTCTGAATAAAAATTGCTTATGCTGTGGGAAACGAAGGGTAACAGAAGAAACACCTTTTGTTTACATACACACATGTTTATAATCCCAAATTTCCATTTCGCCGAGCGGGTCTGCGTTGGGAGTTGTAGTCACCATAAATAAGGGATTTTTCTTCCAGATTTTGCTGCCTTTAAGGCGAAGAGAGGAGGGGAGCGCACCTCCGGCAGCGCTGCCGCCCGAGCCCTGCCCGTCGCGGCGAGCGGGCACCGCAGGGCCGAAGAGGAGATGCCGGGGGGAGCCGGGCGCTCCCCACCTTTCACTCATAGCCGCAGAGAGAGCGAGGGAGACAAAATTGCCCC
>VYZR01103724.1:0-11358 GCA_013400675.1 Oxylabes madagascariensis
CAAGCGACCCAGATAGGCTGTCCAGCAAAATATTCCCATCCCATCTTTGCTCCAGCTTGCTCTCCTTGGGGCTGTTCTGTCGGGAGGCTTCTGTGCTGATAACATGTGCGACATCCAGGTGCAGGCAGGAGCAACAGGGCTTGTTCAGCACAGTGCAGACACAGCAGGACGTGGTTGGGGAGGAAGAGAAATAAGGGATGATAGAAGAAGGCAGCAGGTCTTGAAACTCTGAAGTGCTTTAACCTAATGAGGATTTTACAAATAGCAGCTATGATCCTGCTCAAAATCATAAACATCTGAATGGAAAACATGCTGCCAAATCCCACCTGCCACCACATGTAGAGATACCCATCGCTCCTCCCCAAAGGAAACAGGAGCCTTGTATTTCAGGGAGTCAATCTTGTTTCCAAAATGGAACGCTGATAACAAACAGCTGCTAATAAACAAAACCCCAAATAGCCGTGAAACACAGAGCCACTCAGGGATACAGAGTCAGACTTCCAGCTCTCTACTTGACAGTGGCTACCAAAGACAAATCCTTGCTTTGAGCAGGGAATAGACTGCAAAAGCAGCCAGGGTATAATTTTTTATTGGGTGCTCTCAGGAGTTTTGAGCTGGATTAGGCAGGATCCCTAATCCTTTTCCTCTATCCACTCCAGTCAGATCCTGGACTGCCAGAGATGCATTTTCAAGGATGTCTAAAACGAGATCTGAGAGGTGGAATTAGAACTTCCTTGCCCAAGTCACCTCCTTAGCAGACAGGATGTAAATTCACTGGCACCCTGGAGATGGACCAGATGAGCACTGTTGTCTGACACAGGCACGTCAGCAGGACTTGTGTGGGCTAGAAAAACAGAGGCCTAGGTAGACAGGAAAGAAGCCTTTGCAAGAAACCTTCACTTTCTGATTTCACGATGTTGAACAGACTCAAAATCCTGTCACACTCCACCCCCTTCAAAACATAGCAAGCTGGAAGGAGGAGAGGTTATTTGTTTGTTTTAGTGATTGCCTTTGTTTTCCAATCACAAGCCTAACTGATATTTTCTAGCCAAAAGTTCTTCTCAGATTAAAACAAACAAACATGCTCAAAGCATTAAAAATCTAATCTTCCAGGTTTTAGATTTTAACGTTTTGGCTTCATAGAAATTACACAGAAAAGAGTGTATCCTCCTAGACTTCAAAATAATTGGGAAGAAAAGACTCAGGCATTTAGGCAAAATGTGTATCGCTGGCTCAAACTAAACTGAATAATCAGCAGAGCTCCTAACCCCAGGCCGGCTGGAGGCCTGGCTTCCCCTAGCTTAGACACTAACTATAGTCACTCATTATTATTCAGCACTGGCTCAGCACAGACAATAAACACACTTAGCATTGTAAAAAAGCAAAGGAATGTACTCTTCCTGCCTCAGTGGATTTATTTTCTAAGGCCATCAATCTCATCCCGACACTTGGTACACGTGGCAATCAGCAGATAGATAACTGTCAAAGCATTGCATCCTTTTTACTTTTCTTATACTAAAGAGAACACAGCTACATTTGGTGACTCTTTTATGAAAACAAAGCTGGTCAAAACATTTTGAATTCAAACTTCTTCTCGAAATGAGAGAGGGGAAAAAAACACCCCGTGGTAATCTCTCCTGGTTTTCAACTCACTCTACCTGAAAAGCAGCTTTGAAGAAGATAGTGTTCAAAGAATATTTGGAGCTAACAGAGCACAACTTATGAAGAGCCAGCAGAGCTCGAAGCATTCTGATTCTCACTTGGTAAGGAGCAGCTGATTTTAATGTGATTGCTACAAAAGCAGAGACAGGAAACCCTGTGCAGGGCTGCCATGAGGCACTTGGTAGATTTAGTTGCAAATATATCTTAATTAAGGGGACAGGATTAGGTAAATGGAAGGAAACTTTGTGCTGACTTAGCCAAGGTAGTGACCTTGATGTGCTAAGCCTGTGTGGTGCTGAACAGCAGCCTGATACCTGATTGACACCCCTGTGCCACATCAGTCCCCATGGCAGCCAGCAGCTGCAGTGACTTGCTGCACTTTGTGGGCCACACCAGTGCCAAGCCATGCTGCAAAAGCAAACTTCATGCTCCTTGGCCACAGATGAGGATAAGCTAAAGCCTTCATCTGATAGGGTAGATAGGAATAAACAGACCTAGGTTTTCCTCCAAGATGTTACATCTGTGATAATGTGCACACCAGAGTGCATGCAATGGGAAATCTACCCCGAGGGAAGTGCTTTAAACATTACTGAAAGGAAACCTGCCTCAATTCCCACTTAAGGGAGCTGGAGGAAGCAGAGATCCATCCATGTATGCAGCCACAGCAGCTGACTACAATGCTACAATTTTCTCCAAGGCTTCCTTGGTTCTAACAGTCAGATCTATCCTTTATGGATATAATTTTTGGATGCCCAGACCACAGCTGCAAACATCCATCAGTATGGTGCTGTCAGAATGCAAACAACCTCCTGTTGCCCCTGAACACAAAGTCAGTCTCTTTTCACCAGCAATTTTTCCCATCCCGCTGGGAATCATTCAGGTGTAGCTAACAGCTACAATGAACCGACATGGCTGTAAACCCCGTATATTGAAATTTCTCAGTTTCTGAGGCAAAACATTTAATGACTTTATTTCATGGAGAGCAGAAAGGGATAGCAGAGTAACTAGAAAGAAAGTATGCTGCAATACAAGGAGATTTCTATCCCCCTTTGGTCTTTGTTTAAATATGTAGTGTAAAGGAGAGAGAGCCCAAATCAAAGGAAAGAGAGACATAGATCTGGATGAAGTTCACTGGAAAGCCTGAAGTTTTTACTGTCTCATAAGACACTGGATTTACTCCATGGGCAATTCCTTCTTTCTCTCCTCTCTTTCATCCCATATGTTGCCTCTGAATTTGAAAGACTGCCCGGCCTCTCCTGTAGCTTTATACCATTTCTCCCTAGCCAGCTTAGGCAGAACTGAGTTGAGTTTGATGCCTCCTCTCCTAGCACAAGCACCATGGGTGCTGCTAGGCACTTTAGAGAGGCTGGGGAGAGTGGCTGTTATCTCCATCAGCATCTCCTGGAAGAGGAGTATGCTCTTTGAAGCCTGTGGGCAGCACCATCAATGTGACACTGCACCAGTGTGAAACTGTCAGTTTCAAAGTTAAAAAGAGACATAGCCCAGCTCTGGCACACTCCACAGGTGCAGTCAAAGGGGAGATAGGCAGTAGTTGAGCAGGTACACACTATATTCCCTATTTCTACCTTCCTCTAGGCAGCAAAAGAAGAGACTTCTGGGCCTCTTCCATATGTCTGCAGAGGAGATACCAGTGGGTGCTGCCTGCAGCCATCAGCAGAGTCACCAGCCCAGGACAGAGCTGAATTTAAGGCTAGATTCAAATTGTGATTTCAGGTTTACATTTGGGTCCACGCACTCTGCACAGCAAACGCACACACGAGTCTCTGGGTGCCAAGTCATGCAGGGAGGAAGGGCCGGGCACGGCTGGCCAGGCCCCATCCCTGGGGCCTCAAGCCCCAGCTCTGACGTAGAGCTCCATTGTGAACCAGAGATCTCAGGGGAAACGCTCGCATCCGGGCAAACATCCCTTTTGAAAATCCAAACCAATTATTGAGCCCTCGCCTTTCTGAGCAGGCTGAAGTACACAGAAAGTTCGAGTCCCGGCTGGCAGCGCAGCAAAATAAGCACTTATTAATTATCACGCCCAATGCAAAGACAGCTACCCATTGCCTTGAACTGAGTGTGTGCAGAAGATGAGCCTCCTTTCCATCTGAGGGTAACAGCATCCTCCAATTCAGTGAGCTGAGCCAGGCACACCAGAAGCCAGGGTGGCAAATGACAGCATTATGCATCAGAACACGAATTATGTAAAATTATGCACACAAACACACAGGGGAGGAGGACATCCAACTTCTTCTCCCAGTTGTGGCATATATTAGCTTTTCAGCATGTGCTTGCAAACTCCTTAAAATCCTCCAAGAACATCTTTCTGGCCTTATATATTCCTATCTCCTCCCGGCCCTCTTTTTCAAGAAAATTTCTCATGGCAAAAATAGCAAAAACAGCCAGCAATGAGCATACACTACTGAATATAGGCTGGATTTCTGCTTGCTAACTTCAGTTTCACAACCCCGTGGCTCCGTTTGCTTTCGTGGTGTCACTTCTGCTTTATGAGGGAGGGAAATCTCAGGTCCCCAGTGTGCAACTCAGGCACAACACTGTAAGTGTTTTCCTGTAAAGTGGTTCAGTCACATGCTCAGAAAATAACTAGAGCCAAGAGTGATTTTATAAGCTTAGAGGGAAGTGTCTCAAGCAAGATACAATGGCTTGGGTTGTGAAAGGCACAAAACACCATCTATACCCTTCGCCCTAGGCTTGATGTAGCAATTTCTGACTGCTGACATCTGTTAACTTCAGCAGACTTTCTGTTTTTAAAACAGATAGAAATGAATAAATTAGTAAACCATCTTGACAAGAAACCCTACTTTCCATGCCCATTAAACCTTAAACCCTTCCAAATCTTCTCCACCAGCTGCAAGCATCTTCCCAATAGTTTCTGGGATGGTTGTTGGCAGGCTGCACAGCAAGCCACAGAAGTCTCTAAGGATTCCTGTCTCCCTCCTTGCAGAAGTAAAGACAGAGATTACATTTGTCAATTGGGGCTAAGGAGTTAACGGGGCCGATGAGGTTAGACATGCCAAGTGATTCAGCAAACAGTTCTGAAAAGAACGATTAGATCTAAGCTAACTAAGTATGATAAATTCTGACTTTAACCCAATTACTTACAATGATTTGAGACGTCTGGGAAGAGCTGAGCACTACAGCATTATAATCAATGAATGTGCGTGAAACTGGGCAGGCTGCCTTCCTCACTCCACCTCCCAAAGACATAGAAATTCAAGTTGAACAGTTTTGAGGAAAAAAGGTCTCAGAATTTTTCTAAATCTAAAAACTCTGTCCTGGTCATAGAAGGCTTTAGCAGCAGGGAAATCAAGATCAGTTCCTAGTTTTATTTAATTATTTTTAATAGCAGAAAATAAACTTGTCTCAAAGACTTCCATGGTCTGATGTTAGTAAGAAGCCAATAAAGACAAACGCTTGGTCTCCGTTCTGTCTGAAGAAAGCATTTTCCCCCTACAAATGTCATCAACTAGAATAGACAAAAGAAAATATTTGTCTTAGAGAAATGCTCTATTTCTTTTTCTCTAACCTACAATCCAAAGACCCTGAGATCATTTTCTCCTCCAGCTGGTGCCTCCTCACTTTCTGTGGCTCTGCACCGTCACCCTGTAAGAGTGAAAGTCACCCCAGAAAGAGGCCAGCCTGAGGTCTGGGGTTCACTTAAATCATACAGGCTTAATGCAAAGATCAAGGGGGTTTTGAAACCAAGACCGTTTACACCAGATTTAAAAAACTCTAGATGGGAAAAATAGCCTGGTCTCCTAGCTGCTCACCAATGCATGACATTTAATAATAGCAAAGACAACAACTGTAGGTTAGGCCAAAAACTTTCTCAGTCAAGTTGGCTTTGATGTACATGTCTTCAATAATAAACTCATTTGCTGTTCATGTTTTCATGCTGAGGCCTTATCCAGAAGGAATACTGCCTCTCTGTTTTTCCCAAAGCATCTGCCATTTATGTCATGAAACATATCAACCTATTTTTTTTCTTCTAATTTAATTTGTGGTCCTGGCTTGTCCTAACACCAAAATATTTCTTCAGTGTGTTGCTAAAGAGCATAGATACATTCACATGATCTTCAACAAACTATTGTGGACAGGGAAGTTTTTGGGGAAATTGCTTGGAGAGGCTTAAAAGAAATTAGTGCTCTTTTATTATTACGATTCGTAGAACATAAATACAGCTCCCAGACATTTTTCCTTTTTCAAAAAATTCTGTAGTCTAGGAAAAGCCTTGAAGCTACCACAAATTGGCAAACTGCAGACCCAAGGATTATTTTGTAGAAAAGAGTATGAAAATATTTTTATTGCATGCATTCAGTGTTCTTGAATTATGCCGGATGTCTAAAACAGACCTGAATGTAAATAGGATGCACCAGTATGGCATGTGTTGAAATTAAATACAAAACATATGAAAGAAAAGTTTGCTTCAAGACTGTGCACTCCCTTACTGCACCAGGATTAGAGTATCTTATGTGCTTTCTCTCTTTGCAATGCTTTTACGAGCCAGAGAAACTGAAGACAATACAGAGGGCATCTGAACAGGGCTCAGAGGTCTCTGGCTGCCCAGGAATCCCTGCACTTGCACTCTGCAATCGCATGCTTGGTCTCTGTGTGCCCGGGGTAGCGCCTGCCAGCAGCCCCACTAACGAGCCTCTTGGAGACAGTTCTTTATTAGTAGAAGCAGAACTCGGTGTCTCTAAGTCTAAATTACTTCCAGGCTAAGATAGCATGCAAATAGTAGTAAGCAAAATTCCTCCAAGTCAGCTGTGATAGGCCCTAAAACAGCACTGTGCTCCTAGTGTGTGCAGGTACACAGACTTAATTCAGGACCACCAGCAGAAGAAAAGAATGACTTAAGAACCTAAGGACCTGCATTTTTCCTAACGAGTTTGTTTAAGGAATTCTGGCTGGCAAGCAGATAAGGGAAGAAAAACTTTGGATGGATAACATTAGTTGATTTAAAAAATTTTGTATTTCAGTCATGGTCAGAAATCTATCTACCATAGAATCATACAATATACCGACTTGGAAGGGATACATCTGGATCATCAAAAGTCCAGTTTCTGGGTACCTCTGGGGTGCTGGGCAAAGTTGAGAGAAGAAATGAGTGTGAAACAGAACTAGCTAGAAGAATTATCCAAGAATGAACTACTGAGATGCACAAGTAATGCATTATCTCCAGGAAGAGGGGTGTGGCGTTAAAAATTGTGTGGGAAAGAAACCAGGAGAAGTGATGAGTCAGCAAATAATCGGTAAAAACATCTAGCTTTAGCTGTGAGGCACCGGCCTGCTCAAAATCATACTTGGAGCAGAGCCTAATACTCTCCAGCTGCTCCCTTCCACCATGAACTCAGGGGCACTAATTTTGGCCAAAAAGGCTGGGGCAGACCCAGGAAAGTCCTATGAAAGTCCTAGAAATATTCCCATGAGAAACAAGCCGAACAAGGCTTGCAGCTACTCCTTCATTCTCCAGTTCTCCGGGTGACATGGACATGGCTAGCTCTGCTGGGAACCAGTGCAGCACCGCAGTTATTTCTGTTCTTTAAACAAAACTCTGCTGGGCTTGGGTGATTAGATGCTTAAAGCCAAGGAGCAGGTGGAATAATTTTGTTTGGCAGTGGTTCAGATTTGGCAGTGCCTCAAGGGACAACAAACCCAAGCAATGTTCAAGGGTTTAACAACACTCAAGGCAAATTATGAAGACCACAGAGCGGCATGAATTGAGAAGCCCCCATTAGGCAGCAGACATGTGAGGGGTTCTCCTGGTAGGGCACAGGCAGGCACAGCAGGCCCTGAGAGGAGGGGTGAGGGGCAAAAAAAGCTGTGCTGGCCAACTCTGCCCCAGCCACCAGGATCACAAACCCAGCCTGCCACATGTCCACGTGGTGCTGGCAGTGAAGTACAACTGATCTAAGCTGTCAAAAGCAGTTTCTTTACTAGTACAATCAAAAAGTCATCTCTGGGCTGCTTAGCTCCAAACATCAAAAAAAGCTGATATCAACACCAAAGTACTGGATTTGTCTATGCAGCCAGAAAAAAGGAATTAAGAGAGTAGTCTCCAAAGAAATTAAGCTGCCCATAACCCTGCTTATTGTCAATTAGAGCATTTGATAGCTCATTCAATAAAGGTCTAAGTATCATTCTGCCCTAGCCCTAAATTCCCACATTTGCTTGGCACACAACTTCAAACTTTGCTAACAACTGTTCCTGCTACATGGATTGTACCCATAGGAGAAAATTGTTTTAGGTAGGAGGTACTGAAATCCAGAACAGTGGATTCTGAGACTGTTTGGACCTCTTCATTCTGCACCTTGTTTTGCTGAACTCCTCAAGGACATTGAAGAAGACATTGAGACAGGAAAGTAGGGAGAACTACATTTACAAGAATTCCTCGTAAGCACCAGCCCCTGAAAAACAGACTGGGATACTGCTGCCTATAGGAAAGTAGAAATGAACGCTTTTGGTATATTGCTTTCTCAAAGGATTAGAATAAATTTCTTTTCATTCCACATGAAGATGTATAGTGGGCTCTAATTCCCTCCAAAGGAGCAGGGAGTACTCCATAAAGGAAGGACATGGAAAGTATGGAGACAAGACTGCTGTTGGGTTAACAGTTACTTTAACTCTAATTTTCTGGTGACACATACAAGTGTTTGAAAATAATAAAGGTTGTCAAAATATTTTCCATAATAAACTCCTACGCACAGCACATGTACAAGACCAGCACAGTTTCCTACCCAGCTGGTGCACTAGCTGCTACCAAGATATTATCTGATTACTAAGATGCCATTGCAGCTCGTGTGGGAGCTTGCCTTCTCACAATGGGCTGAAGCATTGCCCCTCCGTGTCCTTACATCTCTTAGCATGCACAGTGTCCTGCATTCTCACAAGTGGCGACATTCGGGAAGTGGAGGATTTCTCATGTAAGAGTAACTAGTGATCCCAAAGTTATCAACTACCCCAACACCAAGGTAGGGGAAGGCAGAAGCTCTGTAATAAAGGCTGATGTATAATGCCTCTGGGCAGACTGTGGAAGACAACAACAAGTCTCAACTCCCCTGCTTTACTCCACACTCACATGGTGTTACATGTGCAAGATGCAAGGGCATGGAGGATTTCCATTTTTTGCTAAACACAGCAGCAAGACAGAAAAAAAAAGAATTTAAGATGTACTCTCAATTTCAGAGTGGCAGATTCATTTCCACTACCTCCTATATCTGGCTTGGGATACAAGCTCTGGAACAGGGATCCTGAGGCTCTTTATTTCAGACCTTCATTTTATGCCTTAGTAAAGCTTCTTTCCTCCTCCTTCCCCCCAGTCACCACCCCCCCACCCCTTTTGTTAATTGGAGATATAAAAAGAGAAACAAACAAAAAAGTCCTCAAAAACCCATAACAGGGTGAGGTGCCCATGCTTTCTGCCATAATAACATTCTCTAATTAAAACACAAAGCAGCCAGGGCTACAGGATTAATGGACATGGTTTCCCCTTTTCAAGTCTTGCCTGCTGACAGATCGCCTCATTCCTTCCTTGCTCTTGAACCTCTCAGGAAAAAAAATAATCCAGTTTGCTTATCTTACAGTGTGGGGTTGCCATGGAAACCGCATCCCCCTGTGAGATGCTCTGTCATAACATTTCAGCACTGTATGGAAGGCTTAAAGACACAGCATCCTCTACTCTGAGGCTCCTGAGCTAGCCAGAGTCTTTGCAGATGAGCAGCTGTCAAACCTAGTGGAAGTCTAAAGTTGGGAGGAAGAGATAGAGAAGTAACAGTAGAAATACTCAGTTGCCCGGCTCTTTGCAAAAATGCTCTTCTTGCATTGGCAGTTAATATTGACCAAGAAGTCCTTCAGTTTGGTGTAAAACACATTTTGCTCTTCAGAGAACCTGTCCCCTGACAGCCTGTTGAAAAAAAGAGTGCTGGCACCAAAACATAACCCATCATTCTACCAGGGGGTAGCACAAAGCACCTCTTTAGTCAGGGTTTTATGTCAGATTAATCTTTGAGCCCTATTTCTCAGTCCTTTTGTAAAAAAGGAGGGGAAAAGTAGCAAGCACAATAATTGCCCATAATGGGAACAGGCCTCCTATAGCCTGCTCCTTAATTACAGGGATGGCTTCCAGGCTGTAATCACTAGGGGTCCAGATGGAAGTTCTCCAAGCTCTTTGAGGGACAGAATGTGTCAGTTATTAATTAAACATATGAGGCAATTAGCCTCAAAACTTCGTAGTAAATCACTACAGCTGTGTTACTTTCACTTTTTCCTTTGGTGAGTGCAAGTCAAATGCACAGTGCATTTCCCAGGGGGGTCACAAAGACTGCAGCCAAAAAGCATTCCCAAACAAGACCTTTGTTGTTGGGTGGAAAAAAGTATCTGCAGAAAGCTTGTTTTCAGAAGTCAGCTACTTCACAGGCACATCCCTCACGAGAGACGATGGATTCTGTGTACGAAAGCTATTCACCACTCAAACTGTCTGGTGTAGAAGGCAGCTGAGCTCTCCCTGCCACCCCAAATAGCAGCCTGGAGTTGTTCTGGTAGAGCAGCAGGAGAAAACCATTCCTGTGATTGACATGGCCCATATTTCAGTATCAGCTATCAACTGCAATTAGTTGTTTTGGACCTTATCAAGCCTTGTGTCTTGGTAGACTCCAGCACATACAGGACCCTGTTACTGGTTGGTCAAAACGGCCTGAAAATGAGATGCTGTGTTGCAATTCTTCGTCTATCTCCAAGTTCAGAAACCAGGCCAAAAACACCACAATTGTTAAAACCCGGTTAGTGATTTATTCCAGCATTTGTCTTTGCAGACAAAAACTCTCTCAGTCACATCAAGGCAGCCTGACGTCCGTGCATTGTTAGTTGGCTTTTTACTCCGTGGTTCAGTGCCACAGTTGGAGATTCTATCAACTACAAAAACCTCAGTTAGTTTCCCTACACTTTTCTCACATGTAGCTGACAAAAGATGCAGTAATTCATAATTGACAACAGTAAGAACTGGGTGGTGACCTCAGCCCTGATTTACTCTAACAGAAAAAGAACTTCAGCCCAATTTTACTCTAATATATAAAGAACTTTGACCCTTTCCTTAGACATTTTAGCATGCTTGGAGAAAACACTTTGAGAAAACTCAAAGGAAAAATGAAGAACAACACATATAGGGTCTAATCACATGCTGCAAGCTCCCCCTGGTACTTGACAAAAACACAGCAAGAGGAGTCAAGGAGGCTTCTTTGGAGTGAGCAGCCACTGGATTCTTAAGAAGGATCAGTGATGATTGCTTGCCCAATTCAGGGAACACAGCAGCCTGAAGGAGACTTGAACCCACTGAAGGTTATGTAAGACACACATAACCTCTTGCCATGGAGGAGGAAATTGCTGTTACTGTTGTTGTACTGATGGGGAGATGGAAATCCAGATGTTTAGGGACTGGAGTTTTGGTTCCCAGTGCTTAACATCAACTAATCTTGGGATAGTTACAGTTCAAGCTGCCTCTTAGTAGAGTTTGAAAAATAAAGTATAACCCATCTTTCTCTCTGTGCTTCCAGTTATTATGCAAAAATACAAGTATTTGGAATATTTTAACACCCATTATAGTCAGGACTGAAAGAAAACCACCATTAGCCTTTCAAATTTCTGTTTTAGGCCAAAGCTTTAAGAAGCAGAGTGAGC
>VYZR01103748.1:22777-35222 GCA_013400675.1 Oxylabes madagascariensis
GTATGTAGATTAATTTCACGTTCATCTATTCCTATGTCCCTCCATTGATCTGTTCTTCGGTAACAATGTACATGTTTGTGAATGGTGGATAACAACAGTAAAAACTATACACTATTAAGGCAACATGTGATAAAATTTTAAATTGGATTTTAAAATCCAATGTGTGGATTTTAAAATAAATGTGTGGATTTTAAAAGTACACATTACTTTGCTTGAAAATCACTGCCTTTNTCACTAGATTTTAGGAAAAAAAATTTGCTAAAGCCATGTATCTGTATTAGTAGAGACAGAATGGTGTGGAATTTTTTCTGTCATCCTGGCAGCATGAACCTGCTGAATAGTGAAAGAACCTTATTGAAATATTGATCCAGATTTGCATTTTTAGTTAAAGTGTCATAGGATACGTAATAAAATGAAAAGTCTTTTGAAAGGAAGGGGTAAAACTACATCATCAAATACTGAAGGGACTTGGCACCAATGGAAATTGTTCTGTATGGTGGATATTTTTACAATAGGATTCATTGCTTTTCATATTGAGTAATTTTATAATTTGCTCAGCAAAATGTAAGCTATCTCCATATTAAATAAGAACATTAATTTGGAGTTCTGACTGAATATAGAAAGCTAATATTTTGAATGTGATTTAGTACTTCAAGTAATTTAAGTTTAGAAATAAAAATTGTCAAAATATTTCCATATAGAAGAAATATTTTTAATAAAGGTATGAAAATAAAGTAATATATTGAAAAGAAATAAGTAAAAAAAAAAATTCAACATTTCTATATCCAGTGTTTTCTGTTTGCTCTTTGAAGAACATCATCATTGAATGCTCACCTACATATTCCAGTTTTGAAACCATAGTGGCTTTTCTTTCTTCTTTCTTCCCAGAGTAACTTTGGGAAATATTTGTGACTCTTTCTCTTGAGTCCAACATGCCCACTTAAATAAAACTTATTAAAATTTATCTGTGCATAAATATTCCAGACTTTGCAGAACAGTATGAAACAATTTCATATAAGGAACAGAAAAATGTAATTTCAGTTAAAGATAGTAAGAAAGGGCTCTGGTGAAGAAAAATTGGGATATTACTTTCATTATCACATGTTAAAATTAACTTTTTGAGGTGTATTTGATTTAAGTAGGAAATTTCACAATTTGAAGTTGAATTCTTTACCAATAAATTGTTATTTTACATGCCTGACAGTTTTGTGATTTGATGGATTTTTATTGAACTGTTTGTAGTGTAGTCTGCAATAGGTTATCTTTTATTTGGAAAACTGTGGTACCTTGTATTACTGACAGTATTTTAAGCAGTTACAGGATCACTTTGCTGTGTAGGTAAAAGTGATGACAGCTGAAATTTGTGATTCAGATAGCATTTTTACATAAAGATAATCAGCAGACTATAACTATGACTACTGCAAAAATATTTTAAACACTGAATCATCAGTATCTTTTGCAACAACAGTCTTAGCTACAAACCCTGGAGCTTTAGATTCTCATTTTGATTATGTCAATCAATCAGTATTAATCGTGTGAAAAAGCTGATGATTTACACATATATATATATATGTATATTTGTTTGGTGTTAACTTAAAAAAATCAAAAATTTATTTGTATTATATTTTGTTTTTAAATAGGAAGTTGAAAAAATCCGGATTAAAATTACATCACTTGGTCTTACTGAGTCACGAATTACATCAGATGAAACAATACAGCAGCTGTTTGTAGAATGCAGATTAAACAGTTTCCTTGCAGAGGAGACCCCACTGTCACTTCCAAAACCAACAGGAGGTCAGAGGATTCACTATAACTATAGCACTGGTAAGTCTGATGTATTCCTGAGCAGGCTTGGTTCTCCCAAATTCTGTCTTATGAAAATACCTGCAATAAAGCCTACTTCCTATATATTATAGTTGCATTTCTCTATGTGCCGACTCTATTTGCCCATTTTCCGGATATTTTGGGAAATACTGGAAGTGATTTTTAAGAAATGAGGTACACATGCAATTATCAAGTACGAAATGAAATGCTGAAGGAGGCTGGTATATAAAATGGTAGCATCGCAACAGACATATGCTGGTAGTGCATAAATTTCGAAATTAGACTATACGTAACTAAAATCTATAAATTCTTTTTAAAAGAGATAGAAGATCTAATTTTTCTATCAGTATATGATGAGATAGCAAAAGAAAAACATTCTAACTTGTACATCTAAAACACAGTTGAAAAGAGAGAATATGTAGTTGGACTTCGTCACTACTTGCAAATACTCAGTGTTCCTTTAATGACAACTTTTTAATGGGGGAATTGATTCATCTATGTTTCATACTAGTACATTGTTAATTAGTACTTTATATTTACACTACTACCATACATAGGACTATTGTAATAATTTATAATTCTCTTGCTAATTATTTCCCCAGCTATTTCATCATATTTCAATTATTCGTTAACTACTTCTTCCTGGTAAAATTTTATTCCTTTAAGATTCAGCCTGAGTGCCTCAGTCTTGGACTTTTAGCTGAGTGTATTCTGGACTGGGTGAATCAGTTTGTTATTTGTGACAAACCCTTAATACAGACGTTATAAACTACTCAAACTCCAGGCGGGAATGAGTAAATAAAATTTAATTAGAACCCATTAAAATTACAAAGCAAAGATGAACAGCCCTGGGAGTGTAGTGAGACTCCTTCTGCTCACCAGAGGCTCAGGCTCACAAAATGGCATCTTCACCATTTATACACGCTATGTTGCATCTGTCTCATTAATATTCATGAGCAGTCCTTATGTGTTCTTCCAGCACCTCCCGAAGTCTGTAGCTTTGCCCTTATATGTATACTTGGCTCCTCCCAAGGCCTGTCAATCAGTCCTTCTGTGCCTTTCATTGGTGGAGGCTTTCCTGTTATCCTGATTGGTGATGCCATGTTACCCTGCCAGGCCGCCCAGCAACAAGTGTCCCCCACTCCCTGCTGCCTTTTACAAGGGGCAAGTGTACGCCCTCCCCCACATGTTTGGACAGCCCTGTGAGCCAGAGCTGCCAGGCAGTGACCACAAAAGGGGAGGGGAGGCTTGAAGGGAGAGCAGAGAAGGGTTCAAAACTACTGGAACAANCAAGTGTCCCCCACTCCCTGCTGCCTTTTACAAGGGGCAAGTGTACGCCCTCCCCCACATGTTTGGACAGCCCTGTGAGCCAGAGCTGCCAGGCAGTGACCACAAAAGGGGAGGGGAGGCTTGAAGGGAGAGCAGAGAAGGGTTCAAAACTACTGGAACAACAAAAGTACATGTCAAAAGAACTGTAAGCCTTAACAGAACTTCTCCCCACTATACTTAATAACTCCTCCTCATTTGCATGAGCCAATCACTGCACCTTATTCATAGCACAGACATTCAAATTAAGCATTCTTTTAAAAATAATTACGTAAAAATGGCTTTGCAGAAATGGTGTCTCAGTCAGGTCTTTAAAATTGCTACTGTCTACAAACCCAATTTTAGAATGCAGCTTGCCAAAGAATTCACTCATTTAGATCCTTCTCTTACTCATAAACTGTTGGATCGTTCAGTGTGTAGCTGAAGGCTGAAATGAATCGGAAACATCGCATCAACCACTACTATGCTGGTATTGCCCACTTGAGAGGGAATATACATGACAGATTTTCTGCGGTCCGTTGGTCTGGGGATTTCTTGTATTGAAATACTGTGGCAGGAAGGGAGGGTTCAATTACTGAGGCTGTCAAAAAGGATAAGCACTTTGCCATACATTCTCATTATGTCTAGCTTCCTTTCAAATACAAAGCAGTAAAGACCCTTGGCTTCTAAAAACATGGCTGCTATTGCCATTAATAGAAAGCAGCAGCTCTGTGACATGCTTAGATGCTG
This sequence comes from Oxylabes madagascariensis, assembly GCA_013400675.1. NCBI lineage: Eukaryota > Metazoa > Chordata > Aves > Passeriformes > Timaliidae > Oxylabes > Oxylabes madagascariensis. The sequence continues at coordinate 26,657 of VYZR01103748.1, forward strand.
CTTGTATCTTTTCTGAAAGTGTTCATACAAACCTGCCAGTGACACACCATTGGATCACATGATTTTAACATTTGATTCTAACATGGTTGTTTTTCCTTAGAAGAGGAAATAAATGCTTTTTTTGTTCTTTTCTTCATATTCTTTTTTCTAATAGGTGAAAAACTATTGATAACCAGTTATATTAATTTACTTGCTTTGCAGTGATAAATGTGGATAAGGAAGATAATCATGCAGAAAGAGAGTATCTCAAGTCAATTCTTCTAAAGCCAAATCTACCTGCTGACAGGTACAGATTAATGCTGAAAACCTCAATTATAGGTCTTTGTAAATAACGCTCGTAGTTTGCCTTTTTGTTTTTCTTTACTGACAAGGTAACCCTAAGTACTTAATGTGTAACTAGCAAGAAAAAAAAGAATTGTTTCAGCTAGGAATGATGCCTTCATTCTGATGTGGCCGCTGGTCTTATTTCTTCTCCAAGTAGGTGCATATGGAATGGAATATTGCAAACTCATATAATGTTTGTTTAGTGCTGTGGTTTAATTTGAGGGGGGGTGTTTATTTTATTGGTGGATTTTTTTAAACAACTTTATTTTACAATAGAGAATTTCTAGATTCTATTATCAGCAGTCTGTCAGTAATGAATTTGAAAAGCATGTATCTGTGCAATGGTAGAGCAGTACATTTGTTGCTTTCTGAATGCAGAATACTAAAAGGAGTCTTAACTGTAGAAAGTGTTCCTTGGCCCTAGAATTTAAAGAAAAAAAAAGTATATGTGTATATATATGGATGTAGCAGATATCTATTATATGAATACATATGAGAAAGATTATAAATTAGTCTTGTTCAATTTCATAGTAATAAATTTGTTCTTATTCAATTTTTTTCATTGAGATAGCATGTGCATTACTTGGAGAAAATGAGTGACATACTTTGAATCTGTTTCTTCTTGAATGTCAATATTCATTAAAATGGAACAAATATTAATTTAAAGATCCATTTAATTTTCAGAAGACTAGGATACCTGCTGACTGCATTTGAAGTGTCAGAGTCATTTGTAAATCTTACAAATCACTGATTCACCCCGAGAAAGAGAATGATCTCTCTTCATTCCATATCCCTTATTTTGCCATCTATATTAGGCGGGTTGCTAAACATATTCTACTAAAGCATGTTTTACTAAGATTTAACAATAATGAGAATAAAATACTCCATATTTTTTCCCTGACAGATAATTTAGTTGCTAAAGAAATTTCCCTGTCCAACCATTCAGGACCACTTGTGGCAGTCACAGTCCACCACTTGATCTGAGACTGAGGTCCCTTTGCAGCTACACCCCACACTGTCCCAGTCAGATCAGTTGCCCTCACCAACTCCAGCCCAGATTTCCAATCATTAAGTCTTAGAGGTCCCAATCCTTAAAATAATTTAATTTTTGGTGCAGTAATTGAATAAGACAATAACAGTTCAAGTTGGAGCCTCAGAGGAGAGACCCTGAACAAAGAAACCCCTGGGCTTTTGTACCCTCACAGGACAGTCTGGGGGTCATCAGCTCCTGCCATGTCCCTGAGTGTCCCTCACCTGGTTGCACCCAAAGTCTAAGAGTTATTGGCTGCTACTGTGTCTCTGAGTGTCCCTCCCCTGACTGGGCCACAGGTCCCTGGGCCCTTTGCTGTGCTAAGGGATGGTAGTTCACAGCCTCTTGCCTTGGGCTGGGCTCCTCCAGCACTCAGCCTGCAGCTGCTCCTGAGCCACCTGCACTGAATGGATTCCTCAACACAGTGAAACAGTAGCTGGTCTGTGTGCTGCAATTTCGCCTATAAATACTTGGATAACTATACTAAATATTTTACAAACCTGAGGTAAAAATAAAGTAAAAGAACAGCAGTGAGCTTTTTCTCAGAACAGAAGCATTCATCTCATACATGTGCCATCATGTCACTACTGTCCCCCGTGTTACTAAGTAGGTTGTTTCCTGCACTTATCAGAATGTCTGGTTTGGCTTGTGCTGAAATTTCAGTTCTGTATTGAATAAATGGGAAGGCAGAAGTTCATCAGTAGTCCAGTTTCCCATTTTATCATAGCAAGAGGACCACCAAGAAACAAAATTTATGGAAAGATTCTGCCCATACACCAAATGTTTCCGCCTCTATGCATTTTAAACTTGTAAAATAGTGTGGTTTTTCTTTTTTTGTCATTTGTAATTTGATTTTTTGACCCTTTTTGAAAGCAAAATACCTTTTTTTTTTTTGTGCATGTGTGTTTAGCCTAAAATTTACAGTGGTCAGTGATCCCCCAGAAGATGAACAGGATCTTGAATGTGAAGATATTGGGTTTGCTTATGTCAGTTTAAAAGAGATATTCCAGAAGCAAAGAGATATCATTGAGCAAGATATTGATGGTAAGTTTTAAAAATCACTTTCTTGTAAACTTCTGTAGCCTAAAATTTGTTGAATTTCTACTTTACTTTGCAGGCATTAATGTGCAAGTAATTGTTTGACATTGTTTCAATAAGAAATTCTTTAATACTAACTAGTAACGTTTGTCTGCAAAAACTGTCTATTAGTGTTATTCCTTAAAGTCTGTTTTTAAAAAACCCCAAAACAAGCAGCATTCTCACCTCATAGAAATTAGTTCATAAAACCGAAGAATTTTCAAGCCATGTCCGCTGCTATAATTCTCTCTTTTCTACAACATACTTCATTTTGGTAGGACAATAAATATGTATTTAATGTAAAAATTTGTTTTGTATTAAATTTTTTATCAGCATTTTGGTATTACTAACATCTACATTTTATTTGAAATTATGTTATAATCCTGAGTACCTCAAGTCTGTTTCCTCCATATGAAACATGTATGAGACAATATGAAATACTAGTAGTTTTGGTTAGAAATCAGTTTTAGTGAGCGCCCTTCAGTAACAGACTGTAACCAAACTCATTGTGACTCATTAAAGCAAGGTGATGTGAGTAGGAAGTCTGGAATCATCAATTTCCTGGAGTCATAGGATGTATTTTTATAACACTGGTAAGAAGACTCAAGGTCTTTTTGTCGACCATGAGGCAAATATTCTCCTTGTTCAATTTCCTGTTCCCCATTGCAGCAGGGACATGGTTACCAATGGTGCACTTTTCTCTTTACCTTTTGTTCTCAATCCTCTTTCCCCCTTGGGGTGAAGCTCAGTGAAGAAGCTGAAAGCACCTCTGTTATAAAAGAGTCGATCTACTTTCCCAGTAAGTGAACTAGTTTGATGATTAGATGCAGAGCACCCATGTTCACAAGGTGCCTTTTGCAATAGCAAGAGTTCTAGTGAGCCTCAGCAGTATGCCAGGCAAATGTAACTTTGCTACTTTTACTCTGTTGTGTTTAATTCCTGTACCTTGTGCAATGGGGAGTTGAGTAATGAGGGAAAGAAACAGGCTTTCTTATCCATTCCCATTATCATGCATGATTTGCATCCATACTGTTGGCTAAAATACTCTAAGTTTCAGGAACGCGATAAGGAAAATTCTAAGAAGATTCAAATTTCCATACTCTGGAAAAATACTATACAGATATGATGCAGTTCCTGCTGTGGCTGAGCAACTTAAGCTTTTCTCCACCAATAGTTTTTCTCCCAAGTACAAAAGCTCCTCCAAAAGTGTGTTTGTATTCTCCCATTGAAAGATTGATTTTTGTTCAGGAATTTATGACCATACTGTCATAATTGCCATTTGGTAAGATTGATTAGTTACGTAAATATAATTTTTGAAAGTCACGTTTCACAAAACTCCTAAAATTCCTAATCATCATCTGAGCGAATTTTTAGGACCAGAAGGACTGGGTTTTATTACTAGTTAACTGTAAGCTAATCATTACTATGTAATGACAACTATTTCAATATTGTGAGGAGCATTTCTTCCCCTAATCATCTGACATTTAAACTAGATTTTACTTTATGTTAATTGTATCAATGAAAATTATAATAATAGCTAGAAATACTTTTATTCTTTTTCCCTTCCACACTTCTCCCCTTTCCTAGATATGCTGTACAGTTTTTTGGAGATTTTTATTGCATCCATAACATATAAACTTGCATATTTCCTGAAAATTAGGATGTTTCAGAGAATTTTAATTAATTTTATGTTAAAATATGTCAGATCATGGAAAAGAATATATCTGTATATTTTCTTGGATAAAGTAATTGTAAAAGGATCAGTTCTTCAGATCTGGACACAGATTTCAATTAAATATAAGGGCACAATAAACAGAATTCCTAAGCAGTGTTGTACACGTTCTCTGAGTTGGATATTGGTTTAAGGAAAAATAATAAACCTCGACACAAGGAAATTCATAGGACACTACCGCATGAAGGTAAAGTCATTCTTAAGTTAGATACCAAACTTCCTTTATTCTTTTTGAGGATTGCAACCATATATCTTTTTCATATTTTGTTCCTTTCATTGCTGATTGTGTCAAAGTGGTTTATGTGAAATTTGAAGCAATTAATGGCTAAGCAAGGTGGATGAAAAATATAGTCAAAACATCTAACAGTATGTTTCAGAGATAATAGGACAATATAAAAAGTGAGAAAATAGAATTAGTGTTATCTTCTGATATAATTAATTACAATTATCCTCCTCCTCTTTTAAGTAAAAAGGATACAGTCCCTTGAAGTTTGCTCTTGATGTTGACAGTTCCCTGAGTGATTTGTCGAGGCCGATTTGGACCCATCCATCATACACAGTGTAGAAAACGCATTAATTGGTGTATTTTTACTTAAACCTATTCCTATGTACGTAGATATGTTTTTAATAGAATTTGGAACATCTTTCTTTACATATTGTGAAAAATAATTATTTTATATAGACAATTATTATATCGATGGTTTCCTTTTTAAATTAATTTCAACACTAACACTTTTATTGATGTATATTCTAGTTCTAAGAGTGGTTAACTTCCAGAAGCCTGAGGACCTGAACGGCAAGATTATTTATTTGTTTGTTTATTTATTTGTCCTTTTTTTAGCATATGCTAGTTGCCCTTTTATCTGTCCAAACACTAAAGAAAATTGTCAAAACAAAAGTGAAATCTTAAGTTAAATAGCTAATGCTGTTTTCTGATGTTTCCTTTCTAGTTTTTGATTCACAAGATGCCAGCACAGTAATTGGAAAGCTCACAGTGACCGTGGAAGCCCTCAATGCACTCCGTTCAGTCCATGAGGAATGCAAAAATGATTAGGAGGCAGGAAAGGGACATGTGCCTATTGAAGTTCTTGCTCCCAGTGTAAAGGTACACTTGGTGCTTCATCAAAAGTGAGATCTTTGTCATTCTTACAGTATATTTAATGTGAAATGTATATGAAAAAGATGCTTGATGTCCAGATACAAAATTTTGTACACTTTTCACTCTTTTTCTATTTTTAAGGTCCTTGCTGAATCATAGTGTAACAGTCTAACTTAGTTCCAACAAAATTTGGTTTCAAATGCAAGCTTGCTTGTAAATTATCAGATACCAGTTGAGGGTATTTTGTCTTAAGGAAATAAGAGATGGTGAACCTTCAAACAGAAATGCTTGTAACTTCTTACTAAGAGTAGTTTTATCACAATACTCTCTCAGAATACAATCATTCATGTTAGAAGTGACCTCAGGTAGTTTTTAGTCCAGTCACTGCAGGATTAGGTACTATGTTAGGCCATGTTACTCAGGGCTATATCCAGCCTGGTCTAAAAACCTCCAAGGATGGGGACTGCTTAACTGCTCTCTGCACAACCTGTTCCAATGCCTGACTGTTCTCATAGTGAAAAAAGGAGATGCATTTCTACACATTACTTCAATCCAAATTGAAGCCAAAGCTAGATCTAAGCACATGGAGCAGCTTTTGCACTTAATGCACATCTAATAATTTAATTTGTTGGTTATTTTTTGTAATTCTAGGGATGGCATGTTTATCATTTGTTTCGGCCATTTAACATTTTGCACATTTGCAAATAAAAACAACAAAGCATTTTAGTGTTGATTTTCATGCTTTGCAGTATGCCGTCTAATTTTGATACAGTTTTGTGAAGCGGTTGACAAAAAATAGCTGTTATTGTTATCAGTGTGGTTTGCTCAGGTAATGTTTCTGTAGATTTCAGTGGTAAACAATTGGTTATGGTTTATTCCTGGGTTCTGAGGTTTTTTTATATTAGGCTTAGATTATTTTAAGACTAAGGATAGCTACAATAGTGAAAGACAGGTCTTCCACACAATTAGCAATTATTTATTTCACATTTTTGTGGATTTGGAAAATAATCTATTTTCTATTTAGATAAACTGTCACTCTTGTTAAATGCAGAATTATTTCCGTATGTATTGAAGTCACAAGAACTGAGCCATTCTTGAAAAAATGTTGCAAAAATGTGGTCCTTCTACTGCTACAGAAAAAAATATCAATAATGTAAGCCCTCTTTTTCTTGTTATAAACCAGTGGTTATTCTGATTACCTACTAATAAGTGTAAATAGCTACACGAGCTGACAACCTTCGACTTCAGTGGTAATGAACAACCAAACCTCACCTTAACATGAGGAAGAACTTCTTTACATTGAGGGTGGCAGAGCACTGGACAGCTTCCCAGAGAGGTTGTGGAGTCTGCCTCTCCAGAGACATTCAAGACAAAAAAACCTACCTGGACACCGCCTGTGTCACCTCCAGGTGATCCTGCCTTGGTGGGGTGATTGGACTAGATGAACTCCAGAGCTCCTTTCCAACCACCAACTAACTATTCTGTGTATATATTTCAAATCAATGGGTTTTATTGAGGATAAGTAAAGGAAAGAGGTTTATGTAGCTGGGCCTGTGAAATTTGCAGCTACTTAAAGTGCCATTGCAAGTACAGTGGAGCCAGCCAGACTCCTTTCAGTTGTGGCAGACAGTGTGGAAGGGGCACAAAAGCCAGACCTTGCAGGTTCAGTGGACTCTGGTAGGGTTTTGGGGAGAGCTTGTTCCCTAGGGAGCTGGTGTGCTGGGAAGGGATGGGAAGGGGGACAGCATGGAGGGTGTGGGTCCAGCTGGATTTGATGACCCTTCCAACTCAGGATATTCTAAGTTTCTATGCATAACACATTTCAAAAATACTATGAATCTTAAACATTCCTTCTTTACTAAAGTTCAAAGATGAAAACAAATATAATAATAAAAAATATTTATCCAGTATTGATGGGTTTTTTTGGTGTTGGTTTTTTTTTTTTCAGTTTTGTCCACGCTGTCTTTGTCTCCTTTTACTGTCTTCAATACCAGTGTCGTTGTCACAATTTTGCCATTTTCTCTATCTTTCATCCCACTTGGGGCACTTCACAGTCACTTGGATGTGGCCAATTCAGGAGAACTCCATGCAGTTTTGAATTGTGCAGCTTGATTCTGATAGGGAGAAAAGGATAAGTCTGAAGGTACTGCTAATAAGGAAATTGTTAACCCATTGGACTCTGTACTGTGTACTGCTATGCTAAAACATGGTACATTTAGAGAAATAGAAACTTGGGTTGTTAACACTGTGAAAGAGGAAATTTTAAGGAACTTAGTTTTGCATGCATCATGACTTATACAATTTAAAGGCCGACAAACTATAAAATAACACAGAATGAGAATTAAGCTATTTTATGACAACTAGTATAGTTCAGAAAAGCAGATAAATTTTTCATGGCAAAGTTAGAACAGAGACATAATCTGATTTAAGGTCAAATGGCCAGCTAGTCCTCACATAAGGTAAACAAACATGGTATTCCTTTAATTTTTTCATCTCTATTTGATAAATATTTGTAACTGCAGTGCCTATTGGTACTGTAAAGGCATGTACATCTCCAAGTTCTTCCAAACTGGTTTAGCCAATTTTAAAGTCAATGTGGAACGAAGCATTCCAACAAGGACCTTGAAAGATTTCCAAGTGAGCAACCTGCCTGGCAACCTGCCAAGGCAAGGTGAGGTAGATTTGTTAAGGCATACTAGAGATGAGATCACTTTCTGTTGAAGCTTCAACAAACTACCATGTGAGATACACTACAATACCATCCTCTCTGGGAAACAGAAAATGGGATGAAGTTGGTTGTATGTGCTAGTCTGCCAAGTCTGGTCTTGCAGTGTCTACTGCCTTGTTACTGGGGAATAGGTTCATCAGCAAGCAGAGAGGGTAAGATGGTGTACTTGAGCCTTCCAAAGGGGGTAGAGATGGGAAAGTTGGTACAAGCACCAGCTTTACTCAGGGCACAGCCTGGGAAGATGGGAGGGCAGGCTCCCACCCCATAGTGGGGAACAATTCTCTCCATTTTCCTTGCTCAGATTGCAGCCAACGAGGTTAATTGATCCAGTCTGCCCCACTTCTGTAGTTCCAAGGACTGGCCAGTCCCCAGTCAGACTGGGTGAGCAGGACTGTCCACAGCTTGTGCCTCACATTAAAGGCTGGGTTTCTTCAGTCCAGCCAGTCCACAGACTCATCAGATCCAGAAGCTTCATTATGGGTTTGGGGAGTAGGTTTGATGCACAGGTTTTCACCCGAAGAGACCAGTTTCCTTGCTTTGTGGAATATCTCAGACAGAATCATTAGGTTGGAAGAG
>VYZR01103757.1:0-11967 GCA_013400675.1 Oxylabes madagascariensis
AAAAAAACCAAAAAAACAAAGAAACCAAAACAACCCAGCTTTTTCAACAACACAAAAATTCCTGACACCGATATCTTATACAACATTTGCAAAAAAACCCAATTTGCCTTTGCAAAATGAGAAAATATTAAGTAAATAGATCTGATGTTTAAGAGTGAGGATAAATGTTATACCCAGAGACATGTGAGCTGGGTTTGGCTTAAGGTAAGAACTAAAAGAGCAGCAAAATTTAAAAGGAGCTACTTACCAGTGAGAAATATGAAACAAAACATCCACAGTCCACAGAGACACAAAGGAACAATTTCATCATGCACACAGGTGTGTTAGGTTCTGCTGCCTCTCTCCAGCACACCTCTGGTGTGCACTCCTCACCGTCACTACCCTTGCTCAGGGAAACTGGATGAAGTCTGTTTCACTCCAAATGAAGAACTATGGATGTGCAAAAGGGACAAATCTTCTGGCAAAAATCAGTTTAGAGGGGACAGCGGTTACGCTTCCTCCTCCACAGACACCTGGGAACAGGTGGCTCTAGGAACACGATCGGGCATAAATTAGAATTCAAGAAGAAACCCCTGTGATTTGAGAGAACAACTGCCAAAAAATACCCCCAAAAAATGCTCATGAGAGAGCACAGGATCTGCAGGAGTTAGTGAACACCAACTTTGTCCAAAGCTCATTCTGGGGCTGCTGACCCAAACCCTTCAGCTTATGGGAAAAGAGCATTTGGTGCTACAGCTCAGCACAGGACAGTGAAGAAACGCTTCTTCCAAAACCAGGAAACATCCCTAAACAACACAGGCTGTTCCACACAGTTTGGAAAGTCCCTGGAGAGTGGGGAGGGAGGAGCTGCAGCTGGTTTGGTACCAAGAGCAAAGATGCACCTGGCACAGACCTTGGAATGTGTCACAGGGGCCCTGTCCACAGCTGGTCTGAAGCCTCGGGCAACCAGGTCAGAGGTGTCTGGAATGGTCAAACCATGCAAAAAGCAAGTTGTAGCTGAAGACACATTGTGTCCTGGAAGAACCAAGACCCTGGAACTGTCTGGGTAACCTGACTGGGTTTGGGGCATGAAGCAATTGGGAAGGAATTGAATCAAAATGGGAAGGAAATACAACTGCAAATCCAAGAACTGCAAAAATGCCAGTGGGATTTAACACAGGAAAGGTTCATGCCAAAGGTCATGCTCTGGAGAGACTCGACAGAAGAAGGCTTCCTTCCCAGCCTATGGTGGTCCTCTACCTCTAAATGGAGAGAGCAGTGACAGTGCCCTAAGTCTGAGCTCTCTCCCAGACATCAGCCCACAACACGTCAGGCCACACAGATTTGGTCCTCACAGCCACTAAAGCACGAAAACTGACATGATCTCAGCTGATTTTACTGACTTTCTTTTTGGAAGTAGGACTTTGGTTTGGTGTGCTAATCAGAAGTGGAACAGCTGACAGGTGACACAAACTTGCTTGGAAACATGCTTGAAAAGAAAAAGTAATCAGATCTAGTGACGACCAGAAATGAAACAAAGCAAGGCACGTGATGGAACAGAACAGTGACAGCTTTGACTTCCAACCAACAAGTGGCAAAAGGGCCCTGAACTGAACTTTGTGCAATGGGTGTGGTGCCAAAAACACAGAGGTAGTCAGGGCAGACATCCTGCATTTAATGACAGCAGAGGTACTTACAGCCACTTCCAGCATGACAGCACAGAATGCAGGAGCCTGAAGCACTCAAGGGGCCACAGTGCCCATCAGCAATTGCCAAACACACACACAGGCATGGACACCACACAACTTGCCTCAGTTTCTGCACAGATAAATCTGCAGGTAGAAGCAAACACATCTCAAAAAAAAAAAGCTTTCTTACCGCTTCCAGCTCCTTCTGGGTTTCATCCTCCATCCTCCTGATGTCCTCCATAGTCAGCTCAATCCACTTGTCAATCCAACAGAACAGCTGGCGGTGGAAGTTGGTAAATATCCTTTTTTCTTGCTTTAAGAAGATAAACAAGCATTAGATCACAGGTAGGACTTGCTAAGGCTGGTGAAGTGATAGCAGCTACTCAGTTTGAAGATTTTAGATCTTCAAGTGAGTGCTGCTTCACACAGCTATAGATTCAGCCATCTCACAGCTCTGGATCCAATTCAAATTCACCTCATTTCTCAAATGCTTTCACATGGAAGAAATGAACAAATTTCACTATCAAAAAAAGAGTTTCAAGAAAGTTCAGCCATTCATATTACTTGAAAATTATGAAGAATGTTGTTAAAATCTGTTCCAGCTCCAAGGTGGCAGCAGCCAAACCAGAACAGCCACTTCCTGAAGACTTTGCTTTTTTTTTTCCCCTAGAGAATTGTTCTGGTACTATCAGTGAAGCCCCACTTGCAGCAAACCAAGACATAAATGGTTTGACTGGCTGGGGAAATGGACAGGAACTCCCTGGCTGTGAGCAATAGGAAACTGCACCACTGTTCCTGCTCAAAACCCCTCATCAGCACAGCCCCAAAAGGCAGAAGTACTCACCTTTTGTATAAAGTTTTCGACTTTGTTTTGCAGTCCCCACCACTTAAATTTGATGGTCACCAATTTATAAGCACACATTTTGGGACACTCCTCATCGGTTGCTAACTCCTTCTGTTTGGGGTAATAGAAAAGAAGTTTTAATATTTAAAAACTTTAATTATTAGAAATTATAATTCTAATTAGTGCATTAGAATGAGAAATAATATAATTAATTTACAGCAGGTTAATTAAACTATGCTGTTATGATAATAAAATATAATTCTAAGCATTATTACAGCTCCTAGTACCTTCCAGTTTGGCCCCAGAGGTCCTCTCTTCGTCTTAACTGACTGGAATAATGCAGGATCTTCATCAGCTTTGTAGTCCTGTAACATAAAACACTCTGAGAGTCAGAAAACACCACCAGATTCAATATCCCACTGTGTTAAGCTTCTGCTCATGGCTGCCAAAATGATTCCCTGAGTGCTGTGGAGCAGGATGGGTGCAGCACAGCTGCCAGGCTGACTCCATGGCCCCATCACACCTGCTCCCAACACAACAGCTCTTCAGGGCTGCTGCTGCCCTGTGCTGTGACATCTGCACTGTCCCACAGGGTCTGTGACCCCTGAGAGGAGGAGAAGGCAATAATTCAGCAACCAGCATGCTAAAGGTATTCAGGCTGCAACACATGGCCACTGCTGGGGGGGCAGAATGGAGGGAAGAAGGCAGAACTGGAGGGAAGAAGGCAGAAGCAACTCCCTTACACAATCAGAAACTGTGACATCTCAGCCTGAGCCAGGGGCAGAGCCCACCCAGCGCTGCCTCACCGTGGACAGCTCTGCTCACCCCCTGTGCACGGGGGGAAAGCCAATGGGTACAGAGCTGAAAGGGACAAATGCTTCCAAAAGATGGATTTACTGAATTTTACTGATGAGGGGTATGATAATGATTATTTGATAAAGATGCTGCCACAGAAACTAGGAAAGGATTAAACACCCTGGGCGCAGTGAAAGCAAGTGAGGTTTATACTGTGTATAAAAAATATTTATTCAAGATTACCATTATACCCACATAACCCAACTGTAACAATTTAAGTTGCTTCAAAACAGAACAAATGCTTGGTAGGTGCTACAGAAAAGCCCAAGAAAATTTAGCAGAGTTTAAGGTCTTGTTTTAAAATAAAGTTTCAGTGAAGCCAAAATCTGCAGAACAGAGAGTGAAAAAAACACCTCCAAGAGAAGCAGCTCCTGGCTGCTCAAGACCACATCAGTTTTCAGCTCCAGGTTCTTCCATCAGCACAGAGCAACAAAGGCTACTTCTGGACTAAATTCTGAATCCACAGAGCAAGGCTGCATGTATTAACTGTTAATGCTTTCCCAGACATTCTGACATTTACAAAAACCTTCTGCCAGCCAAATGAAGCTGAAAAATCCAGGAAGCCCTCTCAGAGGAATCCGATTTGACTTACAGAACATCAGCTGTTACATTTTCTTCTCCCCAGTCTTCTCTCATTGTTCCCAGTTCTTTTAACATACCTACCTACACTGCATATTAAAATAGGCTGAAGAAACCTTAATTTATCTAGAAAACATTACTAGGTGTTCAGACAAACTTCCATATTGAGGACTCAAACATATACTTTAGGAATTGAGCAGATAGTTCCTAGAAGCAGCCAAGTGAGTGAAGACACTTCAATCCCATAGCTAATCAGTGTTTTATGAACTTCCACAAACCACGACTCTCCTCTAGTTCTCCCTCTAAGCTGAAACAACATTCTAGTTTGAAGAACCCACACAACAGTCAGCCAACCTCAGCAGGGGCTGCTCCACAAGCCTTGCTCGGCCTCAGAGTCTGAGGAACCATCATTAGCACTGCACAGCAACACTTAAACATTTAAAGTTTTGAATCATTATAATTACAGAAAGACTACAAGCCGTATTTGTCACCTGAATTTTAGTGAAACCCACTCACCTATGATTTTACTGTAAACAAAGCACATGTCCTCTCCACAGACATGACAAAGAGCAAATACACAGCAGCACACAATATCCAGCCCTGAGTCCCTTCCTGCTGCACTGAGCACAGCACTGAGCCAGAGCCACTGGCTGTGTCTGAGACCAACTTCTCATCTCACAAGTTATTTCCAAATGCTGTGGGAGAGGACAGCTGCAACCCACTGGAATCCTCAGGTTCTGCATTGTCCTGGAGGCTCAGTGTGACACATTTTTTAAAAATTATTTTTTAACAATCCCTGTATGGAAAAAGAGTCATCTTCTTTACAATTAAATCACCTTTAAGATACCTATGCAAATACTACAGCAAAATGCTTTTACAGAAATACATTGAATGTTTTAAATTACTGATCATGACTGCCTTCTAAAAGTTTCACTCAACCACTGGACAGAAGACATTGAAGTGAATCAAGCTAGAGCAATGGATAAACAAATTTGCTCCGTGTAACTAATTGTTGGCAGAACTGCTGCTGGTTTGGGGCAGCAACGTGCCAAACAGAAACACAAGAATTCCACATCTTAGTGCCAGTTTTATAAATACAACCAGGTACTGCATTGAGGCAAGCCTGAATTTATTTTCACTGTGTGAACATCCTGCCAAGGCAGAGCTCTCTGCAGTGGTGTGAGGCATGAGGCATTTAAACTGAGCTATATGTGCAGCCTTGATCTGCCTGGTTTATGGAGTGGAATGATTTCTCTGGATACCCCAGGGACACTCAGGTCCACAGGATGCTGTTACCTGCCATCCTACCTCCCACTGCACAGGGACACTGGTAAAAAGCAGCTGTGCCCCTGCATTTAGGATTCACATAAAAAAAACCACAGCTGGAAACACTGGGGAAGAAAATGTTACCTATGAGTAAAATGTAGGAGTGAAAAGAGAAATTCCAAGAAAATAGATGAGTCACAGTAAAGTTTTCTATGCTAGAGACAGAAGCTTTGAACCAAGACCTTTTAGAAGTCAGTTAACTCAAATCCTGTTAAGGATAGGAAAAACCCTTTATAGACTAAAGCCTAGATGGACAGGAGAGCATTGTAGGAACTCTTGTCTGCACACAAATCCTACAAGCATGCAGGGAAGAAGAATGGACTAGAGCCAAAGTACAAATAAACAGCAGATCTTTGAAGAGTTTAAGGAAAATATCTGTGCAGCAAGAGCTTAACTCCTGACAACAACAAGTCCTTCTTAGGAAGAAAAACAGGCAGCTGCTGGAGCAAATATTACAGCTCAAACCCCTGAAGCACTCTGGAAAGCCAGACAGGCAAACATCAGCCTGCAGCAGCATAACAAGACAGAGGAGCAAAACCATTTCAAAGAAATACACAAATAGCATTTCACAGGCAGTTTCTGCTCAAATTCTCACTATAATATGCATGAATGCAACGATCTACCATAAAGAATGATTTAGAGAGACTGTGAACCACATACAATAAAGTAGTATCACAACAAACCCAGAACATGGACACTTCTTTACAATTCTCATTGTCAGTCTTTAGAACTGCTCAAAGTGGTAACAGTGTTCCTGAGAACTCATGGTTCACTATCAAATGGTATAAAAATTCAAAGCATATATACAGGACAGAACGATTTTAAGAAAACTTTTAGAACCTAACATGAAAATTACACAAGTCTGATGCCTGATCTGCAAACCCATGAAAATGGAACTGAACATGGAGTGGCATCACACTAACTAGGTAGGTGGACACAAATTCTGGCTTTCCAGCTTAATAGTGTTTTAAGCAAGAGAACATACATACTTCTGGTGTTATGAAGCAAAAAACTCACACACAGATCCTGTGGAAGGAAGCCCCTACCAGCACTTCCCTCCAACGTCATCCACAGCTCTGTCAGTGCTCATTCACAGCACAACAGAAGCCCAAAATCAGGTTTATCCAAGTATGTCATACTCCCACCTCAGTGCATGATTCCCATATCTTATAACTGAAACAGTCACCAGCACTGCCCTGACAAGCACTCGTGTGTTTTAGGTAGGTATAGCTAAATGGCTTTTAATAAAAGATGTCCTGCAATCACTCCCATCTCCTGAAGAGTCCTGCAGCTACAGCAGAGCTATCAGGGGAACCATTGCCTGAGATCACCTTTGAAAGAATGCCAAGGTTCAAATGAGAAATGAAACCAAGCCTGGTTATCACGGATGCTGCCATGCCCAGAACGAGAAGTTAAAGGTCTCTAGGAATGAGGCTGGAAGAGATGAATATTTATAAACACCCAGGGCAGGACATAAAACTAAAAGCACATCATATTTGTACACAGATAGGCTGTCCCATGGGATGTGTCATTGCATGATGATTCCAAGGTTCAGCACTAATAACGTGGAGCTGTTTAGCTGCCTATCGTGATAAATTAAGTCTGAAATAGGAGAGATCCACCTATCAAGCTCTGTAACTTGAGACAATTAACAATTCCTTACAGACTACAGAAGAGAAATTCCTATATTCCAACATATTTCTTCAAACTATAGAACAATGCACAGCACACAGAAATCCAAACTCTTAAGGCATGTGTAATCTGGCTGATTCATACAAAACTGTAATTTTAGAACTTTCTTTCAAGCAATAAAGATCCACCATGACCTAAACAAGACATTTAATGTCTTCATTGTACAAAAATAGCTATAAACCTGATTTCAATTTGTTTTCACTACACTCTGCTTTTCTACAAATTGTTTCCAAAACCACAGCCTGCTCTGATGTTAATCGAGTGCTCATTTTTGCTTACACTTTAAAAAGTCTTTCTCTCCTGGGAAGTCATTTTTATATACAAACAAATTAAAGTGACACAGACTGCATGTTGGAGATGATTAAGAGAAGGCAGGGTTAAATGTGGATCTAAAGAAAGTCACAGCTGTCATCCAAATTATTTCTATACAAACTTAAATGAGCACAAGTATGCCACCAGTAGCTTAAAGAAATTTGTATTTTCGTTTTTATGCTGATTGTAGCTCTGAAACGAAAGTAAATGCAGCACCACAGGAGGGTGGGCAACGTTCATTCACGGAACAAAAGGGTACAACTTGAATTCATTAAAACTTTTTCAACATTGCTGGATTTTAGAGATGTAGCTCCATTCTTTCAGTTCTGCTGTTACCTGAGGTCACATATTTGAGCTGCTTTTTCCAGTTAAAACTATGTTTGAGAAAATAAATGTACAAATAAAACTTTCTTTTGGCAACACTGACTATTCCTTTTCCCTAAAAAATGGAGCAGATAAAAAAACCTCACCCAGCCACTTAGAATGATAATTCTCAAACAAGCTTCATAACAAAAAAAAAAAAAAAATCCAAAACCATACAAAGCACATGATTTCAGACACTGCCTCACAGAGCAAACTGGTGATTGCGTGAGTATCATTGAACAAAGATGGAGAAACTGCAGGAAAAGAACATCTGGACAAATAGAACACAGGGAAAAGAGGTGATGCTTCTGTCAGGGACATTTTCTTTCCAAGGCCAGCAGCCTTCTCTGAAGGCACAAAGCCAGCATGTCAATCTTGGCAATTTTGTTATGATGTAGCTGAACTTTCAAGAAAAAAAAAATTAAGTTCCATTGCCTAAACTTGATAAAGGTATCAGCAGAAATAGAAAGTGTCTCTCCTGAAGTCCTAAGAAGTGAAGAAAGAGAAGACAAAGGCCAGAAACTGCAGACTTTTACAACAGAAGAGACTCCAAGTGTGGGTCCCAGAGAATTCCTGATGTCTAATCCCAGAAGGGGAAAATAGGTACACAGCAAGGATGTCAGTCTGCAGATAGCTCAGAGTTACCAGTGTCTGCTAAAAGTTTAATCACAAAGCCAGGCTTTGGTTAATGAAGTCAGGACTTGGCAAAATAGAGTTTCTGAGAAATGAAACAGAAATCAAAAATTCAATCACACGGTGAAAATTAATCCCAAGTATTCCTACACAAAAATGGGCTGCCCTNCTGAACTTTCAAGAAAAAAAAAAATTAAGTTCCATTGCCTAAACTTGATAAAGGTATCAGCAGAAATAGAAAGTGTCTCTCCTGAAGTCCTAAGAAGTGAAGAAAGAGAAGACAAAGGCCAGAAACTGCAGACTTTTACAACAGAAGAGACTCCAAGTGTGGGTCCCAGAGAATTCCTGATGTCTAATCCCAGAAAATAGGTACACAGCAAGGATGTCAGTCTGCAGATAGCTCAGAGTTACCAGTGTCTGCTAAAAGTTTAATCACAAAGCCAGGCTTTGGTTAATGAAGTCAGGACTTGGCAAAATAGAGTTTCTGAGAAATGAAACAGAAATCAAAAATTCAATCACACGGTGAAAATTAATCCCAAGTATTCCTACACAAAAATGGGCTGCCCTGTGAGTTTGAATCTGCAGGTATCTGCTAAAATATTTGCTGGAAGTGGAAATGGTGTTAGAAGTTTATTAAAAGGAAACAGAGATGCAGAAACAGCAGAAGAGACTTAAGACTCTGGATGAGACCACTCTGCACTCAGTTTTGATACTCTGTAGGTCAAATATACAAAAGAAAAAAGAGGATTATGTGCTGAAAATAGTTCCAAAGACTTCCTGTAAGTCCTCTCCCCAGAATGCACAATATCCAGGTATTTACTTTCAGAAAATAACAGTTAAACAGTATAAAGAGCCTCTCCTTGCACAAAACCAAGACAATCACATTTATAGTGCAAACACAGCCTCCATACTAGTGCCTACCATTTCCCTACTGTCCAAAAAATATTACATGTCTAACAGTTGAGCTGTTACAACTTAACAAACCAGGCAACAGCCCCAGCAGATCCAGATGTGCAGAAAGAATCAGCAGTAAAACCAAAGAACTAAGGCAGGCACATAAATGAATGGTTCTGTTCAAGACACTTATCATGTCTCTGCTGGGTGAAATCCACACCATTTTAGCTTATTCAGTATCAACAGAAAGCACAAGTGGAATCAGCTACATCCCAATCACAACAGCACATTTACTTACTCCTGGTTCTACTTGAGTTCTATCTGCAATGTCAATATGGACAACCTCGACACTCTTCCATGTGTTTGGATCTAAATTGTGCACCTGCAAAAAAAAAAAAAAAACAAAGAAGGAATTATTCCCATGCTGGGAATTCCACAGAGATGCACCTTGTACAGTACATGTGTGTGCCAGAGAGCTTTTCAGGATGCTGTAAAGGCAGAGTTCTCCAAATCTACCGCTTCTTCCTCTGCCTTTCTCACAGGGAATGATCTCCACAATTACAGTTTAATTCACTCACTAATCAATTTTAAACCAGCACAGAGCCTTCACTTCTTGTGCATTCAGGAAACCTGGATTTAAGATTAAGCTGTATTCATCTGTCACATTTGTTAGCACTAATGAAACCAAGCTCTAATTAGAAGCATTACCCATTCCATAATCTGCATGAACCCCTTCTCCTGTCCTTGGATCTCCTTAGATGAGACAGCTTGACCACCTTGCAAGGATCTGAAAATGCTTTCCTTGCTTTACCCACTGGTCAGGCATTGACTCTGCAGTAATTATCCAGCACCACCAGGTATAAAATACTTTATCTGTATTAATTGTACAACTGCACTAAGGCTTGGTATCCAAACCCCAACTCACGTTCTCTGTTGTTCCCAAATCTGGTTTATGCCAGGTCTCAATTTTTATGAAGAAGTCATCTTTCATGTATTCATTCTGTAAGAATTAAAAGCAAAAAGCACAAGTCTGATTACACCTTTCTGCTCTAAGTTTAGATAAATTTAGGTATCTACATACAAGCCACTACTAATCCCTGACTAGCAACACAATCTATTGAAATTACCAGAGAAACAGCCCCCTTACCTACAGACAGAAACAGGTACGTAATAATCTTGAAATAGAGCAGTGAGCACTAAATTAAAACCAGTCATGTTTAAGAAATCCAGCTCTACCTGTGCACACCAATAGAAATAACCTTGCCATTTGCTGCTTTCTCAACCCTGAACTTCTTTACCTCAGTGTTCAAGTAATTTTCAAATTATTAATCCTGCAGTTAGATGTTACTGTACAGCACAATTCCAATCATAAAGCTGGATCATAATGCTCCAGCTGCCACCAAATTGTACATCTGAAGACAAAAATGACAGAGGCCCTGCTGATTCCAGAAGTCAGAGAGCACCCATCTGTGTGCACAGGTACCACGATGAGTCAAGCTCAACAGTTCAAACTCACTTGTTACTCCTTGTGTCACATCCACATGGTAACAATCTAAACCATGTTTGCAAGCGAGCAGATAAAGCAGTTTAACATTTAACTAGTAAGTTTTCATTAAACAGGTCACCAAAACATGTAAAATGGCATTAAAATCTTCACGATGTGCCTCCCACGCATCTCAAAAAAACAAACCCAAATCCTGAGCTGTGCTGATCCATTGAGATTCCCAGTTACCCCACTTTAACTGAGGCAGGGATTCATTTTACAGCAATGGCATTTCAGACAGGCAGGGACTGATCCCATTTCACTGCTCTTGCTACATGCAGGAGCGTAGAAGCCTCAGATATGTTGCTCTTCCCCTCCCACTTTTTTTTAGCATTATGTCTTACCAGGACAGACATTATGCATCTGTAACGGTAACTAAAGGCATAAAACAAGATGTAGAATATGAAATAATTTCTCTGACAAATTACAGTTCTAATTATAGCCACAGGCAGACAAATAAAGTAACAGGGAGCTCTACACCAGGAGTCCCAGCAAGGCACATCTGACAGGCTGCAGCCAGACAATTGCAGTGGTAGTAACAGACAAAATATATCTCAAAAAAACCCAATATATGACTGGTAAGATTTCAAATACTCACTGTCACAACTGGTGTCGTTGGAAAACACGTGCAATGCAAAGGAAAAGAAAACACAGAGCATTATTAGATACAATTGTTTCTGAAAGGTTTCATACATAAAAACATCAACAGAAGAACACACATGGGGAGACTCACTTGTTCTACAGTAGGGATATGCATTCCAGGCCTTCTCGTGGAACACCAGGGAGCCTTCTGGAGCAATCATCCTTACAAACCCAGGGACTTTACTGGGAAAACAAACATGGACAAGGTGTTTAAAATCCTGCCTGCTGAAATTCCTCATTGGTTTCTTACACTCCAGTAAAAAAGGCACATTCTCCTCAAGCATTTGAGGAGTTATGATGTACCTTGTCACCTGCAGTGAAACACACAGGAACTTCAAAAACCTTCCTGATCGCAACAGGATTAAGAAAAAAAAAGGAAAAGGTAATAATAAGGCAATTGAGAGTGAGCTGTGGGATCATGAGAAAAACTGTGCTATCCTTCCTCTTGCAGAGCAGCAAAGACACCTGCTGAGGAAGAGAACTGCACAGAGCCCTCACATCCAGCTCCCATCCTGCAGGAATCCCACTCTGACTCCTGTCTAGAGCAAGCAAACACAATTCTTTCAGCTGTCCCACAGAAGTATCCCACATATTTAATTTAATTTATCCCACATTCA